>JARHVA010004164.1:0-165000 GCA_037957365.1 Torreya grandis | reverse complement strand
TGTCCACACTTCTAAGTTATCATATGAATTCATGAAGATATCATGTTCATATTCTTGGTGATTGAATGTGATGGTCACCCCATTATTCTACTTGAGGAGTTGAAGATAGTTCTTAATTAAGTTTTTGGGGTCCCATCATCTAAGTTAGGCTACATATAAATCATTTTGGGATCTTACCTTTCCAACCTATTTGAAATGGGACCTTATCATAAAATAGAGCTTCCTAATAATTAGAGGAGTATTAAAATAATAAGCTTGATGTTTAAGGCTAGGATCCTTATCTAAGGTATTATACAATTAATGGTCACATCTTGTTTTACAAGTTTATCTAGGACATGTCACGGTAAGAATAGAGGAGATGGACTAGTTCCTTTAATCCTAATAATTGTGCATTCAGGGTAGTACCAATAATCCCCTATTTTGCCTATGTTTCTTCTCAATTTATCATATAACCTAGGGATTTAGGTGCCATAAATGGCCTAGTATACTTTGGGATAGACTTCCTCACCAATATTTTTGATTTTATTTTTGAATCTATAAAAAAACATGAAAGAACAGTCTTCACAGATCTTATTATCCACATACTTTACCAATGGTTGACATAATTCTCTATGTTATATGAATTATGTCGAGGATTGCATCTAACAAATATGACATCATATATAAATTTATATAAGTTGGTTTTTGTTCAATCTTAGACATCTGAGCCTTTATCTAACACTTATAATTTCTTCCATAGCAACAATCTTGTCTGATGTTAAGAGAATGTCCAACAATGGGACCCATTCCACTTGTACATAAGTAATGCTAGGAAAAACATACATTTTGTTTAAAAGGGCCAGGGTTATCCTAATCTTAGGTATGAATTTGATGATGTAATTGGATGAAATGTTCCCCTTAGGATTTAGTCTTTGGATTTTCACTAGACATTATTTCAATTTTACTTTAAGGTGTTGTGCTCAAGCCATACATTGGATGAGACTTAATTATAGGTAAATTAAAGAATAAGGAGCTTGAGGTACCTTTAAAATTCCATTTTATAAATATATGTGAGTGAATTATTTCCTTTTCTAAGGTGTAGATAATCTATAAAATAAGTATCATTACATAATAAATCATAGATCAGGTCAATACAAGGCATTACCTCTAGTTTTGTCATTTCTTGATGAATCCCCATGGTTTTGATTGGTAGCAAGTCATTGATGTATTTTTTCTCATCTTGGGACAATTGGTATTGTTTAGAATATGGTGGCACATACTCCATTGCATTTTAGAGTCTTTAGTAATATGGAAACTTAAAATTGAGGGCACTTTTATTGAATAAGGTGTCAGTTTATTTAGTATTTATAACACAAAAATATGTAGAAGGGGCTTGCATGTGTGTTGGTTTTGAGGAATAACCCTTTTTGATAATCTAAACTATGTAATTATTTCACAAACTATATGAATGCTATTATAGGTTCACTGAATAAGCTAGGGATTTTGGTCACGGGAAGGCTCATCATAATATTCACTCATAGATTGATGGTGAAGTGACTTTCATTTTTATTAAATTTTGCATATATTACCCAAAGTATGTGTTTTAAATGCATTTTTGTGACATCAATGTGAATAAAAACTTTTGATTTCATTCTTATTTGGATTTAAAATTTTTAGTCAACTTTGGCAAGTTTGTTTGCCATGTGGAAAAATTTCATCAATCTTTTATGTCCAATCATATTGTTTGAGATAGGTGTCAATTTATCATTTACAAACTTATTTACTTTATTTTTGAACTTATTTATGTGTATTTGGACCATGCATCTCATAGATTGTGACACTTGTCTATTTTTTAATTTACTCAAGCCTTTAGATTTATAACTTTGATTTGTATGTTTTATGGCTGTGAGTTAATATGATTGTGTCATGTGGAGCAATATCAAGATTGTGGGAACTTATATACTTAAGGTCTCAACTATTTGAACCCTTTGAATTGTGTATATCCTTATACATACTCTGGGTTAATGAGATGCCAATACATGACATGATATTGGAATGTTAAATACTCACAGACTCAAATCCATAGGACCATTAATCCATTACCTTGATATTTATTATCTAAATCTCTAAGTTAATCGAAATGTGCTAGCTATCACATTCTAATATCTTGAAACCTGAGGACCATTATATTATGGGGCCTTGGGGCCATTAGACTCTATAAGTCAATTATGAAAACTTATAACTATGCAAATTGAAACTAAGGTCATGGATGTCTAAGGCGTAGAGACTTTGCATAAGGATATTCAAACAATAATGGATACCTATTAAAATTTATAAAATGGGGTGTGCGCATGAGGGCACAATAGTGTTGTTTCATGTTCTAGGCATTAGGCTAAGCCAAATATTCTGGGTTGTAGGTAGTGTTTTAGTATTTTAAAATACTTAGGATCATTTTCTAATAGATTCACTATTTTTTTCTTACAAAACACACATTAATTTATTCAAAAAATCATGGAACCTATTTTACTTGGGAGTATAGTCTTTTGATTCAATCAAGACTGGGCATGATTTATTTAGTGATCTAAATGAAAAGGGTCCTTAATAAGTTACAAAATTAATGCTATATTAGTTTTATTCTTTCATCTAATTATGATCAAAACATGTTCATCTTGTGCGCTTAGTCTAAAGGATTTTTTAATTAGGGCCTCATTAAAATAATATCTGAATTTGCTTAAATATACTAAGTGTTGACATAACTCTAATTTTGTTTTGAACTACATTAAAATCTCCATTATTTTCAACCATTTCACCTTAGATTTTGTGCAATTTATCTAATTATTTTAAGGTTTGTGTGACCTTTTATTTTAGTAGTCTTGTCAATATTCACTTCTTGTCAAAATGAAAATGGATAACAAGTTTCATGGTTTCATTTTAAAACTTATTCATTTTTTTTAAATGGATCAATTTTGGCTTTAATATTAGGGAAGAAGATTGATTTTTATTCATGGGATTGTTTCTAGTTACCTTTAATTTACTATTGCCTTGGTATTTTCACCCAAAGTTTAAATTCAAAAATATAATGGCTTTGTTGTGTTCCTATAGGCCAATGATCACTTTTTTCCATACAAATCCCTAGATAAGCCAAAGTTTCCAAGTGTTAGTCGCTCGCTTCCTCAGACCCTTTTTTTCCTTAGTCATTTTTTGTTCACATCCTCGAGCTCCTGAATATGTAAGATAAGGACACATGGTATAATATAGTGTCCTTTCTTCCTTAGGAACTTTCAAGTTGTAAGGTAGCAATTTGACCTCCTAGTTTCCTAGGATACTAACAGGTGTCATGATTTCATATACTCAATTTGTTATGGATTCTAGATCTATGATCCTAGGATTTCAACCTTCCAACTACATGGGATCATGCCATTTGGCATAATCTTGATTTTCAACACCCTTGGGACTTTCTATACCTCTAATTAATAGTCTAGTTCCTAGATGCTTAGGACTGTGCCAAGTGCCATGGTCCCATAACCCCACTCCCTAGGATTATATATTGATAAGTGTCACCATCTCATCCCATTGGAACCCCATGAAAGAGCAATACAATTGGATGCCTAGTTAGACTAAAAATGAATAAGGGGTTGCCATGTGGCACAACCCAATAAATTTGAGGACATGTTGGCATACATGTTAGTTTTGTAAGAACTTAAATTTGACATCTATCTGGTTAATCAAAACTATCAAAGAATTATGATACTTTTACTTCAGGCTAAAGTGTTAAATACTACTTAATTTTATCGATTTTGGGAAACCCATACCTTAGTTAGCTTAAAGTTCACTGTGTTTATATGCTTTTATATTAAGAAAATCATTTTATTTTAAATTTGGGCTAAACTTGATAGTGGTTTTGGAAAATAACCCACTTTATTTTACTAATTTTATGAGATTTTCATCTTTCATTTCAAGATTTTTCCTTATCCATTTTAATTTAAAATTGGAATATTTTAACTCTAATAGTTATTCCTTTATTAAAATTATAATAGTTAGTTTATTTTCTCTATACCTAGATTATATGATAAGATTCCACCTATAAACATCTTAGATATACCCTTCTCTAGATATTTTTTGACATAGACCTAACCTTTGACCCTTTAGGTGCCTAAGATGATGCCAAGTGGTATAATCTCATTTCTTTGGGCCCCCAAGATGGTTAGTACAAGGTTAATAGGTGATAAACCTTATAGGTAAATGGGATGATTCCACATGGCATCATCTCACTTATATACACCCATATATTAAGTAGGATTAGTATGATAAAGAAGAAGTCAAGTGAGTCTTTGAGATGATTCCACATGGCATAATCTTAGGGATCCTAGGTAGTCAGGACATTGACCATTGATTTGAGAATTGTAGAGTTATGGGTCCCTGAGATGATTCCACCTATCAAAATCCTAGTGATCTAAATGAATTAGAGTGTGGAACGTCAGTTTAGGATTATTTATCTTTTTGTGAATGATATCACTCCATTTAATGAGATATCATTACCCAAGGCTAGAGAAATGGCTTAAGATGTGGGGTCCTCAGACTAAGTGGTAAAGAAATAGGAAATCATTGTGTAGTATGAACTTGACCTAAAATGACACACTGACATCTTGAGACTATGGAAAACATTCAAATAGTGTGAATTTCCTGAGAAAGATACATGAGAACTCTATGAAGATAATTTGGGCTTGAATTTGATGGTCATTTTAGTCTATCAAGGCTGTCAAATCCATAAAATTAGATCATGGGTCCAATCTAATTAAGGTGATAAAGTTATGATTTATTTATTTAAAATATAAGGATCATGAGATGTATAATCTAATGGAGTTAGGTGGTGGCTTGGAAAAAATTATGCCATGTGCTTAGGGATCAGGCAAGGAATCATAATATATAAACTCGACCTTAGTAGGACATGGTCTCTAACTACACATAAAGTGGGCAACCAAAAATCCCAACGAGGATCCTAACAACATTACATTACTTATAATTCATCCCAAGATCAATTAGAGTGGTCCCTATCACTTATACCATGGTCAGGATAAAACTTGAGTTGGTCTCAGAAGAACCCTACTTATTGAGTTGTCATATCCACCCATTTATGGGCTAAGTTGGTGGAACCATTTGATAAATGGTCTATATAAGACCGTTTCTTAGTTATTTAAAGTGGTTGGTCCATTTAAAATTAGAGGTTCATTAAATATCTATGCCACTTTATAATTTATGTATTTCTTACTTTCTTACTTTAGTTTTTCCCTTTATTGCATGAGTTGAGGATATTTTAAGACCTTTTTGTAGTTCATCTAAAGTAATGATGAATCCTATATTTATGTCTCATGAATTAGATTTTATATGAAATATTTTTTAATGATTATCATTGTATGCACATGCATATGGTGAATTTATTTCCCTCTTTTACATAGCTACATGGTTCCGTAGAGTCTTGCACCATCTCTACTTTTTGGTTGTGCCATGCAACCCTAATAGAGATTGGTTTCTCAAGAGATTTGTTTAATCAATAGATCTAGAGTTATACTCATTATAGAGTGAGATAATATCCTCTTTTTACCTAGCATATTTCTCGTTTGATCTTTTTATGTCTCTATTAGTTTAAATTTAGAGTATTTTGAATTGTAGTTAGTTGTTAAATTCATATTTGGATTCCATGTTTATTAGTTATCTCATTTAAAGCATTGTTGAATATAATATGTTCAAGATAAGTGTTGCTCAACAATGAATTCATTAATAAATATTAATGAATAGATTATTTCCTAATCTAAGTTTATTTTATAGATATTAGATCATTTATAATATAGGCCCCTTGTATTGAACAACTTGCATCAACCAACTAAGGTATGTAGTTTACCATGACCTAGTAGAGAAAAACCTTAGGGAAGTTACTCTTGACCCTTCTTTCTTTCAGGAGAGGTAGAATGAAAAAGGGGAAATCCTCACCAATTGAGCAGTTCCTTCCATCTTTTTCTCCTAGATTTGGTACACTATGCTAAACAAACTACCAATAATAAGTAATGTAATAAAACTATATTTGGAACAATAAAAGGTATGTTTGGAATCGTTTAAGTTTTCAGTGTTGGTTTAATAATAACTAGAAAAGGGTTTGATTTTAAAAGTATTTTTCACCTTCCCAATGGTTTATTCATGATATCTTTCAATAATATATAGGATAGAGATTTAGTTCTTAGAAAAAAATTATTTGTGCTTATATTCTTATAAAATTAAGATCCAAATCCAAGAAGAAAACTTCAAAATAATATTGAAGGAACATAATTAATAATTATGGTTAAGGTTATATGAACCACCAAAGGAATACTAAAATTTAAAACCTTAAAAAAAAATCAGACTCCCTAATAAAATTTCACTACGTGGATCCAAGATTCTTCAAGAGTATGTCTTTATGGTGTTGGGGATCAACCAACAATGTTGATTACAATATGAAAGCAATTAAATGTGAATTAACCAGAAAGATAAGTAACTAGAATCAGAAAATAACAAACAATAAGAGATACAAGAAACCACCCTAAAAACTTGTATTAAACTCTTTACAGAAGGAATACAATTGAAGAAACTTCTTTTCTTCCACACCTCTCTCAGATGTATAGATCTCTCTCTAGATCTCTTTCCCTCAAGAGCTCTCTCTCTCAATTACAATCAACTCCAATAACCTGGAATGATACACATATACAATTCTGTATTGTTCTATTCAACACACAAATAAGCTATGAAGATCTATCTTATTATATAATAATTAGGAAACATGAGCATACAACTACAGCCATCAGATGCACCTCCTAATCAAGGGCTCTAAACAGTCTTAGTAATAATAGAGATGTGGACTTAAGACTATCACTTAATCGTAACATGCAAACACTCTATTTTATCCATGGAAATAACATTCTGGATGCACAGGTAACCGACATCGGTTCCTACCTATTTGTCTGTGACCAACGTTGGCCAATCCATGACCAACGCTGGCATCTCCTAGTCTACTCCTGATCGACGTCGATCGCTCCTAACTGATGTCGATGACTGTGTAAACCTACAACTTTGTAATCTGCTCACTTGGTGAAGCTTTTAGCTCCACACCTTAACAATCTCCCACTTAGAGATAAATAGCTGCACCAGTACCTATACAACAACATCTTCTAGCTCCTCCATCTTCAACTCAATCATGAAGACCAATAGAAGTTGAATGAAGATTCAACTTCTCTTTTGTTACCAGCTTGGTTAACATATCCATAGGGTTCTTATTTGTATGGATCTTCTCCAGATTCAACTCACCATCCTCCAATACCTATCTAATGAAGTGGTACCTAAGCTGTATATGCTTTGTTCTTGAATGAAAGGCTGAATTTTTAGCCAAATGAATTGCACTCTGACTATCACTATATAATTTGCAAATCTCTTGCTCCTTTCTAAGCTCTTCCATGAACTGTGTCATCCATATCATCTCTTTGCTAGCCTCTGTGACTGCAATATATTTTGCTTCTGTAGTTGACAAGGTAACAACCTTCTGCAACTTTGATATCCAGCTAACCGCCATTCCACCAACAGTGAAAATATATCCTATGGTGCTTCTCCTACCATCCAAATCACCTACCATATCTAAATCTACATAACCATGTAGAGAAGTATCTGAACCTCCATAGCACAAATGCCTACTACTGGTCTCTCTCAGATATCTAAGGATCCATTGAACTGCTTTCCAGTGCTCCTTCCTTGGATTGGCCATATACTTACTTACAACTCCCACTGCTTGGGCAATATCCAGTCTAGTACAAACCATTGCATACATTAAAATCCCTACTGTGGAAGAATATGAAACTCTACTCATGTAATCTACCTCATCATATGAATTAGGACACTGTTCTTTACTCAATTTAAAATGTCCAGCCAAAGGTGTGCTTACCGATTTTGCATCCTGCATATTGAACCGTTTTAACACCTTGTTCACATAATCCTCTTGAGATAAAATCAACCTGTGATTTTTCCTGTCTCTCTTAATGTTCATGCCAAGGATTTTCTTTGCTGCTCCCAAATCCTTCATGGCAAATGTGTGAGCTAATTTCACCTTAAGCTCAGACATATCCTACATGTGTGGTCCTACAACCAGCATATCATCTACATACAACAACAAAATAATATATCTACCATTATCCAATCTCTTTAAATACACACAATGGTCAGGTTGACACCTACTATAGCCATGCTCAGTCATAAACCTATCAAATCTCAAATACCACTATCTAGGAGCTTGCTTGAGGCCATACAAGCTTTTCTTCAATCTACACACTAACTTCTCCTTACCTTTGACCTCAAATCCTTCCAGCTGATCCATATATATTTCTTCATCCAAATCTCCATGAAGAAACACTGTCTTAACATCAAGCTGCTTAAGATGTAAATCCTCAATAGCAACTAAAGACAATACAGTCCGTATAGAAGTCATTTTAACAACAGGAGAAAAAATCTCACCAAAATCAATACCTAGTTTTTGTGCAAATCCTTTCACTACCAACCTGGCCTTATATCTCATCTGTCCATTCTCACCTTCTTTCAATCTATAGATCCATCTGTTCTTCAGTGTCTTCTTACCTGCTGGCAACTCAACCAAGGCCCATGTTTGGTTCTCTTTCAAGGAATCAATTTCCTCATTCATGCCTAGCTCCCACTGATTCTTGGATTCCACCTGTATTACTTTATCAAAACTCTCTGGTTCTCCACCATCAGTAATCAATAAATATAATAATGAAGGGGAATATCGAATTGGAGGTTTACTTACCCTTTCTGACCTCCTAATGGGTGTTTGAGACTCATTCACAACACACTGTCCACCCAAATTCTCTGACAGTGACCGATCTCGATCACCTCCAGGCCTGTAACTGGCTGACGTCAGTTCTGCTTGACTGACATCGGTTCCTACCTAGCCGACGTCAATCACTATCTGATCGACATCGGTTTTTGTTCTACCGACGTCGGTTCCTGCTTGGCCGACGTCGGTCTTTGTGTTTTTTTGTCTGTGATTAATTTTTCCCATGAGCTCATTTTTGACCATCACCTCGTCCAATTCTCCATTGCTCTGCCTAGATTGATTCAGCTTCTTGAACTGATCACTATACATCACTTTTTCATTGAAAACAACATCATGGCTCTTAATTATTTTGTTAGTTCCTAGATTCCAAAACTTGAATCCAAAATCATCAGAGCCATAGCCAATGAATGTGCACCTCATAGACTTAGCATCTAGCTTCTTTCTATTTTCCTTATCAATGTGCACAAAGGCTTCACAACCAAAAACTTTGAGAAATGAGAGATCTAGCTTTTTACCTATCCATGCCTCTTCTGGAATTCCACCATCCAGAGTTATAGAGGGTCCTCTATTAATCAGGTACATTGTAGTATCCACAGCTTTTACCCAAAACTCTAAGGGTAAACCAGCATGAAATCTCATACACCTTACACGCTCCATTACTATTTTGTTCATCCTTTTAGCAACTCCATTTTGTTGAGGTGTCCTTGGAACCATCCTTTGCCTGCAAATTCCATGCATATAACAATACCAGTTGAACTTATAGCTGCAAAACTCACCACCATTGTCAGATCTCAGGCACTTCAATCTCCTGCCTATTTCATTCTCAACCATAGCTTTCCAAATCTTAAAAGTCTCAAATACATCAGATTTCTTCTTAATACAATAGACCCATACCTTTCTTGTAGCATCATCTATGAACGAAACATAGTACTGTGATCCTCCAATAGAAGCAACCTGAGCTGGTCCCCACACGTCTGTGTGAACAAGCTACAACTTATGCTTCTTCTTTGTTGACCCAGTCTTGATAAAACTCACTCTCTTCTGTTTCCTAAATACACAGTGCTCACAAAAATCCAGATCTATGCTTTTCAAATTTGAAAGCTTACCTTTTGACTTAAGAATGGACATTCCCTTCTCACTCATGTGGTCGAGCCTAGAGTGCCACAAATTTGCATCCACATCTGAAGTAGATAATATAGAAAGAGAATTATTAGTAACAAAATTACATAAATAGAGAGTACCTACTCTCTTACCTTTGGCCAAAACAAGTGCACCCTTGGTCACCTTCCAAGATTCAACTGTGAGAGTTACTGTACAACCCTCATCCCCTAAGTTTCCTACAAAAATCAAATTCCTCTTCAAGCTGGGAACATGCATGACATTTTTCAACACCCATGTGTTGCCATTCTACATTTTTAGCTGCACTTTTCCTTTGCCAACAATTTTACAAGGCTCATCATCCCCTAAATACACTATTCCAAAATCTCCATGGACATAGTCACTAAAATATTCTCTATTATGGATAGCATGAAAAGAGGCACCAAAATCTAACACCCAAGATTCTATATTATTATGCAAAGAGAATATAAGAGCATCTTGTGCAATACCTGTAACTTTTGCTTCTTCTTTACCTTCATGCTGATTGTCTTCTTTAGGCTTTGACCAACAGTCTTTGCTTATGTGCCCTATCTTTCCACAATTCTAGCATTGTGGCTTCCTGCCATTTCTGGATTTGGATCTACCTCTCACCTTTGACTTAGACCTTGATGTCTCTTTCTTGCCCTTCTCTTTTTGCCTTCCGCTGCTCTCAAAACTTAAAGCATTCCCTGATGTTTCCTCTGTGCTTTTCCTGCAAATTTCTTCATTCAAGATTACACTAACAACATCCTCTACTTTTAAAATATTTGAAGTAGATGCAGTATTACTAACTGCCATTACCAAGCTATGCCAACTTTCAGGCAAAGAACATAATATTAAAAAAGCTTTAATTTCATCATCAAACACAATTTTGATTGAACTTAATTGATTTACAATTCCATGGAAATCATTCAGATGATTAGATACAGATCCACCTTCCTGCATTTGCAAATTAAATAACTGCTTCATAAGATATACCTTATTTGAAGCTGAGGGTTTTTCATATAAATTTACTAAAGTATTCATCAACTCTACCGTTGTCTTTGCTTGTGATAAATTAGATATCACAGTAGATGCTAGACTCAGTCTTATAGACCCCAGATCCTTTCTATCAAGAACTTCCCATTCTTCATCATCCATATCTTTGGGCTTCTTTAAAATCCCACCTAACAGTAAGTATAGATCTTTCTAATATAGATAATCCTCTATCTGCATTCTCCAATGTTGATAATTCTTTCCATTGAACTTCTCCATTCTTAGTTTACTTTCTTTTGCCATTGCTTCTCCCACTCAAACAGAAATCCTTGCAAAAACCCCTGTGAGTATCCTATAATCAATACACACTAACCAGATTTGAAACACCTGTTAGTTAACCTGAGCTCTGATACCACTTTTTGGGGATCAACCAATAATGTTGATTACGATATGAAAGCAATTAAATGTGAAATTAACTAGAAAGATAAGTAACTAGAATCAGAAATCAACAAATAATAAGAGATACAAGAAACCACCCTGAAAACTTGTATTAAACTCTTTACAGAAGGAATACAATTGAAGAAACTTCTTTTCTTCCACACCTCTCTCAGATGTATAGATCTCTCTCTAGATCTCTTTCCCTTAAGATCTCTCTCTCTCAATTACAATCAACTCCAACAACCTGGAATGATACACATATATAATTCTGTACTATTTTATTCAACACACAAATAAGCTATGAAGATCTATCCTATTATATAATAATTAGGAAACATGAGCATACAACTACAGCCATCATATGCACCTCCTAATCAAGGGCTCTAAACAGTCTTACTAATAATAGAGATGCGGACTTAAGACTATCACTTAATCTTAACATGCAAACACTCTGTTCTGTCCATGAAAATAGCATTCTAGATGCACAGGTAACCGACATCGGTTCCTACCTGTTTGCCTATGATCGACGTCGGCCGATCCATGACCAATGTTGGCATCTCTTGGTCTGCTCCTGATCGACGTCAATCGCTCCTGACCGACGCCGGTGACTGTGTAAACCTGCAACTTTGTAATCTGCTCACTTGGTGAAGCTTTTAGCTCCACACCTTAACATATGGTATGTTGGGATGAAGATAACAACTACCTGTGATGATCCCATTTTTTCATCCATCACAAATTTAGAGGAAGGTAAGAATTTTATATATAAGGTCTTATATGAACAGCCTGCCCCAAAGAGATATTTTTTAAGCTCCTACAAATATCAATTGGGTAGAAGTTATAAGTCTCAATTTATCAATATGGAAATGAAAGAGGGATTTGTTTAGATCTATAAATAATAAAGAAAATAATAAAATGTTAATTTATGTGGCATGGATCATTTAAAGAAGGTTTCACCCTAAAATATCACAAGCAATAGTACATCAACCTCCATTAAAGTATCCCAAACAAAAATTATTATGTAAAAGTAGGTTGAAGGCTAAAGAATAGAATCATCAGATATATAAGTCTTTTACTACTGAGATATAAAAAATTATAGTATTACACATGGGGGGAAGGTAATGTGTCACGTATTTCATCCATGTTTCGGGGAACAAGAGTTATTTTCTTAATTTTTTTAAAGGGAGAGATCAATGGTTGGAAGAAGTTAGACACTTTTTCCTTTGATCCACATATAATTAGTGGTTTTCATGATTCAAACCTTTATAAAAATGGATTAATTTTGAATAAATAACCCCCTTACACATTTTATAAAGATAAATTCAGTAGAAATAAATTCAAAGGAATTAAAGGAGATTATAATAAGAGTTTAATAAAAAATCTAAGTTTTACAAAAGATTTAAAGGAGAAAGATAAATTCAAGAATGAGGTCATTTAGGCATGTAATTTGGCTTCCCAATTGTATTATTGTAGGTCCCCACCTAGGGTCTACTCTATGGTTTTGAATTAAAATTGGTTTAAATTGAAACTATGAAAGCTAGATCCCTATTTAAGTGTTGATGTATCTAAGGCAAAGAAAAATTTTATGGTATTTTTATCCTCCTTAGATGATGGTAAAAACCTTTGTTGTGAAGGTTACATTCATAATATTTTCCTCTCTAATGAACTTAAGTGGAATCTTATTCCATTTGTTTGGGATGTTTTGTTATAGTCCTTCCTTTTTTTATCTTCAAAATTAAGTTATATGTGTATATGAAATGACACAATACAAAAATTTATAAGATACGCATACCATATATTTGAGGGTGGAATTACCATAAGTAATTCAAAAATTTTAGGCTTATACACATATAATGAAAAATGATTAGATTAAGGAAAATGTTTTCAATACAAAGAATGAATTGGTGGATGTTGCTGTTTTAGATTATATGGGAGTATCTCTCACTTAATATTTTAGATGGGAGTATCTCTCACCACACCTTAAGTTTAAATAACCTTTATTTCCATATAATTTGAGAATATCTAGATATATTATATATGTATTTAATGTTGATGAGATTAATATTAATTACATGGGTTAGATTTAGGTTCTAATATCTGTTATTTTAGTTTCCATATCTTAATTGGAAGGGAAGGTTTCTTGTAAACAAGGGAAAATAAGTCCAACACTATATGGAATTTGAAGAGAATAAATTATACCACTCATTTTTGGAAGAATCATGTTATATGGTGGTATATTTTAAAATAATTTTTAAGAAAGACATAAAACCCTAAGTGTGGATGGGATTGTACAAATTAGGGTTGGAAAGAATTCTCTCTTCAAGATTATTTCTAGTCTTATTCTTATTAATGGTTGTGGAATTTGTTTTTGGTTTTAAAATGTCTTAATCCAAAAAAAATTAGGTGATGTGTGTTTTATTTACCAATTATTTGTCATTGGTGTTTTGAGTGAAAAATAACTATAGGGGTTTTTTATTCTTTGGATTCCATCCGTAGTGAGGGAAATGGACCAAATTTATCCCCTTCAGTATGAGTATGGGAGTTGAATATAGGCCACCTAAAATATTATTTTCAGGACCCAAAATATATTTTTTGTTCCTAATTTTTGAGATGATAATACACTTATAGTATTTATGTATTCCTCTTCTAGTCATTTTCCCATTTCCTCTACTTTTTGGCTTCTTACTACTTTTTATCTATAATCTATGCAAATAATATATAAATTTTATATAAACATTTTATGTTATGAATGAAATGGGTGAGGGACCCCTAAACCTTCCTTTATCAATAAAAAATATAAAATCATCATTACTAATATCATAATAATTATTATGGTAACTAGTTAAAATAATTGTTTTATCTTTCTACAAAGAAGCACTTTATTTAGATCATGTAGTTTCTACCTTACTAGTTGTTTTAACATGAAACTATGTAAGAGGATATAATAATACTAGCTTAAAGTGTGGATCATAAGGTAATTATAATCTACATGTTTTCACTTGATGTTGTATGATTTTTTTTCATGGTAACACTTTGCATAATACCTCATGTTGAGTTTAAATTGGTGAATCATAAGGAGTGCCTTAAATAATAATCATTTTTTCATCATGCACTATTTTTAGGCATTTATGTAATGTGGATGGGTTTTATCACATTTTATTAATCTAAGAGAATTTAGGTAATATATAATATTCTCCATTAACCAAAAATACATGAAACCACACTAAAAATGTCTTAAGACCTACACTAATAATTAATGTGATATACTTGAGAGGTGTTTGAGTAAAATTGTCATAACATTTAAGAACAATGATTTTACCATCTAAGTCTTTTTGCATATTTCCTCAACTATTAATAAATTGCACTTTTCATATGTTTCTACTTGAACCATTTTCAACCATAATGACTTTAGATAAATTTTAATGTGAATATATGAAATCTTGAATTAATAGTGGTCCATCGTTAGAGTCATTTATTTGAATATCAAGTTCGTAAAAAGTATTATAGCGAATCTCTCTACATGCATCCATGACCACACCTATGAAACCATCTAATATATTGACATTTTAAACCAATGGATATTGTATAAGAGATACCAATGAATACCATCTTACTTTTTAGTATTTTGAGTAGCATGATTCAAGATGGGATTGGTAAGTATTTTCAAAAGCTAACTTAGCTAAGCCATTGATTTTTTCAATGTATGATTGTGTCTTTACAATTGAAATAAATTACTATCAATTATTTATTGAATATTATGTCTCAAATAAAAACATCTATCTATAGCATGACCCAAATTTATATGATAGTTATAAAATGCATTCACATAATAATTCTTAGGTAAAGGTTGAGATGAATAAAACTCAATTTGTAGAGGTAAAAATATCAGAGTACACTCAATAAATCTTTAAATCCCTTAGTGAGATAACTAATATAATCATGTAAATTGTATTCATTCTTGATATGGAATAAAAATCATGTCATGTGTTTGAGATATCATTTAGTATAATATTAGTCTCATTCTTAGCTAAAAAATTAGTAATATCATCAACCAAGCCTGGAATGTTGTTTTACATTGATATTTAGATCCACTAGAGGTAGGGGAACTAGTCCCATGATTCAATACATTGGCCTAAATAAACTTGATCTCATAGTTACATACTGTAACAAACATAATTTTTATTTTTTTATGTTATCGAGATAAAAAACTATGGTACAAATACTTAATCAAAGTTTAGAATGGGAAGATGAAGTGAGATCCATAAATTTGTCATATATAACACATGAACTAGAGCAAGTCCATAAATTAAAAATGGATTAATTAGGAAGAATTTTAGGCACTTAGTATTTGGATAGAAGTGGGTCAATTTAGGAACACTCATACACACCTATCCATGTACTTAAATGTGGCCTTCCTAGAAAAGCTGTCATTAACTTATACACTTACCTGAGTACTTACACAAGATATAAAAAAGTTGGTACCTTAATGGATAAATAAGAAAAGTTTAGTAAACATTTGTAGGATGTAAGAAAAATTCAATAATAGAACCATCATACTAAGCTTGCATAATTAAGATCTATCAAATTCATAGGTAGAAGACAATGATCATGGAAAAGACTATTTCCAAAACTAAAGCAAAGCTTTGGAACACTTTATGCAATTCACAAATAAGAAAATAATGAGATTGACATTTCACTGGTAGGTAAATTAAAGAGGTTATATCATATGTATAAGTGTACTAATTAAGATTTTTGAAATGTTTCAACAACCATGCTTATGTTCTAGTTTAGAACATCTTACCTTTTAACAATACAAGGTTAGCCTCAAGGTATAATACAATACATGCCTGATTAAATAATGTATTGAAGTTAAGACATCCTTAAAATGTTAAACAAACAAGCTTAAAACATCACTGTTCTAATACACATGAGCTTAAGGAACTCAATGTAAATATACAAGGTTTAACACTTAACCTTATTAATTATGTGAATCAATCTACAACTTAGGTTAAAGTTATTTAGACCAAGCAAAACTAATTGTTCTATACTATATGTTAAAATATTTTCTCTTTATTACCTTTCAAGGAAGACTTATTAATACCATATTGATGATTATAATTGACAACATTGTATTGTTATAATTATGTCTTTATAATGAAATATAATAACTTATTATTATTCCTTAATCTAATTCCACGTAAGAAATAGGTGTTCCTCAAACACATCATGCCTCCATTAAATAGCAATTAGAATATATGACATTTTAAGAATTTAACCATTTACAAACTAGTTTGCTAAATTAGCTTTAACATTTGTATAAGATTCAAATCACATTAAATTAATCTTAGTTATAATTGTTTAACCCATCAATTCTAAATTATACAAGGATGTCCCAAAATAGTCCTATCATTTTAAATAGTGATATAATGGTTTCTAAAAATGATTGTCTTCAATATATTATCCTAAGAATATATTGAACCTTAATGACTTTTTAAGTTGTTTTAATTGAATCCTTCTCAAAAAGTCTAATAGCAATTACAACCCTTCATATTTTAAGTTAATTTTAGAGTCGTTATATAGAATTAAGGTTAACATGTCACAATTACTTGTGATTATGAAATGTCTTAATTTGTATATGAAGTATATTAATATATTTTATACATACAAAGTATCACTTTCCCAAATTTTTGTACACTTGGCAACCACAATGCTCACATAGTATCTCATAATTTAATATTATAGCTTCATTTAAAATAAAATAACTAATCATGACCATAAACAACTAAATTAATTACATCTATAGGAAATAAGAAGACCAATAGTTTGCATAGTCATATGAACTGAAAACATTTATGCATACATACACATATAAAAATATTACTAATTGAACTTGTTCCTTTTATTCAAGTTGCATCAACATAATCAATTTAGGTATAAGAATATAAGGTTTAGATGAAATTCTTCCTTCAAACAAATCCTCAATCAATTCAAGGTTTTAAAATTAAATGTTCAATAACAATTCATAGTTTACAATAGTGGAATCATTATTACTAATAGTACAATGAACCAATGAATATGCCATTCAACTTACCCAACTATATATGTAAATCATAACACTAATAAATGGTCTTTTAACTATAATATCAACCTCTCTTTTATAATTACCAAACCGCTTAACTTATATATATATAGAATTACATTTCATATCATATTAAAACTTAAATATAATCAATGAATTTAATTACATTATATTGAGTCAACTCATTTTATAAATTCATTTCTTTATAATCAACATTAGAATAACTCAAGTCTAAGATAAGTTTAACCAAGTAATATTTCACATGCAAATCCAATAAAGTAAACACCCACCTCTCTAATTATAATAAGCCCAACCATAAGTGGCCCTAGACCACCCCATCCATTAGTTGGATGTGATTTTAACCATATTAGATAAGTGAGTAAGGTAATTTTTATTTATTGAGATTCACTTAAAAAACTAAATGATGGAAACATTCAAACAAGACTCTTTACATTCATGGTTACAACACTAACACCTTTGTAACTATTCTAATTGTTGAAGCTCGTGTTAGAGCTTTTAAAATTAAAAATTAAGAGTGAAATCCATGGCATTTCACTTGCAATCCCTAATCCATCATTAGGGTACAAGACCCAAAATAAATGCAATTGTATTATTGCTAGAAACCTTGAAAATAAATAGTATTATTTAAATATTTCCATCTAAGTAAAATGAACTTAGATGAATTAAATAAGTTTCAAGAAATCAACTAAACCATATAATCAAAACAACATCATAACAATTTCATGAAAATATTATCAAACTTAAAACAGTCTAATAATGACATCAAAAATAAACTCAAGTTCTTATGCAAGGCATATTCACACAACCAATGAAAATAAAGTTAACCATGCTAATCAAATAAAACAAAATTGAATATCTTTAAAGTGCCAACTCAATGTTGACCAATAGGGTCAAATGAAAAATCATGATAAAAATATCCTAAGATTATTATTAATAATTGGTAATGATAATAAAAATAGAATCCATTCATACATATGTTTAAAGTCAAATAGTTGAAAATCATGATGTATTTAAATCAAAAGAATAATCCTTTCGATCCTAGAAAAACAATCGTGATAGAGAATAAAATCAAAAGATAATTCAATTTTTCTTTAACATATTAAAAAACCCTTATAACGATATAAATTCATAGCTTGACCGTATAACTTCAATTTATATATAATAAAATAATAATAAAAAATTATTTATGAAAACCCTAAGGAACTCAACCCTTGTAAAACCTTAAAATTTTCCTTGTTTTCTTCCATTATTGTGGTTTAAGAAATGCATAGGTTTGATTTTGTTAGGAAAGACAACCTAATTAAAAACTCAAAGTATAAATCTAGGGTTTCCAACTCATAACCAAGATTTCAAAAACAATAATAACCCATAATATAATGTGCATAGTTATAGCCCTAAATGTTATTAAAAATAATAATGATCTTCCATAAAAAAAAATGAACTTTGACCTAACATACACACAAAAATCACAACCAGTATGCTTCAGTCAAGCCATGAAGGCCACCATTTCCATGGTAATGAAAACAAAAATAAAACCCATTTACATAAACTCTAACAGATTTAATTCATACAAACAATTCATTCAATAATTTTCGTGCAAGCTACAAAATAGTAAAATGACCACATATTTTTCCAACAAAAACCTAGTCCATACTAGCAAGGCCAAATTATAAAATGACTCAAAATTTTAAATACAATAATTATTTGAATACCAATAAAAAAATGAAAAAGAATGGTGATTTCACTTATTTTCATTACTTTCACAAACTTATAGCCTTTAACACTTCGAATGGAGAGACCATAAGACCCATTTGATCCAACTTACACTAACAAAAAACTCCATAAAAACTCCCACATGGATGACAAGACAAATAACACATTAAAGTTCAAACTCTAAATGAAGCTCATGCTTCTAACTACATTTATATTTCTTTTGGATGCCATGCCCAAATTTTAGTAGAGTTTCCACAACCACAAGGCTTCCAAAAGAGAAAATAAAATGACAATGCAAGAACCATAATAAGATTGGAAGAGTTTTTACCCACTTGCATCAAATGGTGAGCTAATTATAAAACCCAAAGTCACAAACAAAACCCAACACTTCAAATAATGCAATGCCTATCATGACTCGTGTCCCCCAATTACTTAACCAAAGCAAATCCAAGCCAAGACTTGGTCTCATAACCATTGAATGCCATATGAGTTTCAAACCACAATAAATACCTCTAAATAATTAATAACACACCTAAGACTAATTCAAAATTATAAAAGGTCTTTGAAACATAATCAGTGACTAATGCCTTTTAAGCTAAAATGAAATAGGTCTGTGATAAATATGTCACTCAAGAGTCCAAACATAAATCAAGATTCTGTCAATGAATAAGATAGTATTTAAAGAATAATGCAATGTCAAAAAATTGACAAGTATCAAATTAGGCTTGAGAATCAAAATCAATAATTGAGTAAAGAAATCAACAAATAAGGAGTCAAAAGTGACTCAAGACTTGATTTATTTTAATATTCATCTAAATCAAAAAAGATAAACTTACCGCAATAAGTCAAGCATACAAAAATAACAGAAACACATTATAAATAGTGAAAGCTCAGTTTTCACAATTTTAAGTTCAACATTTATATCAATTCGCTTTTTTGGCTTCACCTAACTACTCAGATTCACATCCAACCTAGATCATATTTGGTACCTAAAGTCATAAAAGAATATCATCATTATCTATACTATATAAGATCAATAAATTCAATAACAACATTAAATCTAATAATATAACTGAACTTAATAATGAATCATTAACTCATTAAACATGAAATATCCAATGTTGTAATACAAAGTATATCAAATAACAATCTTAACAAAAATTAAAATACATCAAACATAGATCATATAATTGTATCATAATAGTAATCCAAACAATTATGTCACAAATAGTTTATAACTAAACCATAACAACAAGTGAAATAAATGCATCCAAATAGGGGATCCTCCTCCACTTGGAAGATATCTATTCCAGTGATCAAAATAACCAAGGATAGTGTTTCTGGAAAATACTCTCATCTTTCTAAGTAGAAATTCTTTTAGACAAAGGATCCCATTGAACTAAAATTTAGGAAATCTCATGATTTCACAAACATTATGATGGTCCAAGATCTTCATTGGATCCAAATGCATCTTTTCCTCTTCTAAAACCCAAAGATGATTCCAATACAACACATAGGAAGGATCGGGTATATAATTTATAAATAATGTAACATGAGAAACATCATGAATTTAGGATAAATAAGTAGGAAGGGCTCATTGATAGGAATCAAGACTAATTTTCTTTAAAAATTCAAAGGGTCCTACAAACCGAGGAGGTAATTTGAAAGAATTTTAAAACTTAATTAAACTTTTATGTGGTCTAACACATAGAAAAAATTTATCACTAAATTCAAATTCATGTGGTGACCTTTTTAAATCAACATAACTCTTTTTCCTATCAGAGGTAGCCTTTAAATTTTGCTTTATTATTTCCATTTTCCTATCATACTCTTGTAAAACATCAAGACCAACAATAGTTAAATTTTATAGACTTTCCCAATCATGTGGAGTCCTACAATTATGGCCATACAAAGATTTGAAAGGATCCATCTTAATAATAGAATGATATGTGTTATTATAATCAAATTAAACTAATTGTAAATAATCCTTTCATTTACCTTGTTGATCCATCACATATATTATTAATATGTCTTTCACAACTTGATTTATTCTTTCTATCTGACCATCCATTTTTGGGTGATAAGATGAGATAATGTTTAATCTTTTAACAAAGTATAAGTCAAAGTTTTTGAAAATCTTGAAGTAAAAAGTTTATCTCTATAAGAAATAATAACTTCAGGCATGCCATGCATCCATACTATTTCTTTCACAAATCATTCAAAAAATACAAATACATCATTGGTAAAATTTCTAGTAATAAAGTGATCGACATTAGTAAATTTATCTATTACAACCAGAATAATATCATTTTTGCTTCACTATTTTGGCAAAACATCTTTGAAATCAAGAGAAATCATAACCCACTTACCACTTGGATCATCATGAGGGTACAATAGTCCACTTGGATGACAATGTTCAACTTTCACATGTTGACATTCCAAATATTTTGACATAAAGTTAGCAAGTTTATGTTTCAAACCAAGCCAGTAATATAGATTTTTCATCTCATGTGTCATCTTTGTGACACCAAGATGAGTAAAGTGAGGTGTTTCATGCACTTCTTTCTTCAAAATGTTCTTTAAGTCACCAGACTTAGGCACGTAAATTCTATTTTTGTGTTTGATTAAACCATCATAATCAATAAAAAATTTAAGAAATTTCTTTTCTATGAGATCGTTAGCTAAATTTACACTTACCTCTTAGAAAAATTTATCATCACACCACTATTCTAAAATTGTTATGTAGAATAATCAATGCAGTATAATATGTGCATCAAAACATGATTCTCCTTATCTTTAACATATAAAATATTCATATTGAAATTACTCATAAATTTCATCCATTTATGCTGACAAGCATTCAAATTATCCTAGGAAACCAAATATTCCAAGCTATGATGATCAAACTTTACTTCAAAATGATTACCTAGAAAAAAGTGATTCCATTAGTTCAAAGCATGTTTAATGGCAGTATGTTCTAATTCATTAGTGGTATAATTTTTATCATGATCTTTTAGTTTTTGTGACTCATAAGCCATAATTAACCCATCCTAGGTTAACACGCTATCTAATCCTTTTTTGGATGCATCATCCTAGATTTTGAAATTATCGTTAGGATCTGGTACAATAAGTATAGGTGTTGTAGTTAATAACTCTTTAAGCTTATTAAAAGCTTGTTCATAGTTAAAATTCTAAATAAACTTCTTACCCTTATGTTACAAGTAAGTTTTAAGATTAGCCAACTTAGAAAAAACTTCAACAAACCTTCTATAGTAACCATCCACTCCCTTAAAACTACATATTCATGTATGTTTTTGAGGAGCAAGCCACTCTTAAATAGCCCTAATCTTAGTTGGATAAACAATAATGCTAGCCTTAGATATTATGTGATCCAAATAATGGATCTCTGTTTGAAATAAATCACATTTGGATATCTTACCAAATAATTTATGTTGTCTTAGCCTTTGTATTACTAAACACAAATAATGTTCATATTTATTTGCATTCTTAGAATATATTAGTATATCATCAAATAAACTAGAACAAACTTGTTCAACAAATCTTGAATACACTATTGTCTCCATTTTAAATAAAGCACATTTAAATAGCTTACCAAACAATTTATTTTATCTTAGCCTTTTTAGTACTAAACACAAATAATGTTCATATTCATCTGTATTCTTAGAATATATCAATATGTCATCAAAGAAATTAGAACAAACTTGTACAATAAATCCTTGAATACACTATTTTTTAAATTCATAAATTTAATAGGTGCATTAGTCAAATCAAAGGGCATTACTGTAAACTTATAATCTCTATATCAATTTCTGAAAGTGGTCTTATGGATGTTTTCATCCTTGATTATAAGCTGATAATACCCTGATCTCAAGTCTATCGTAGAAAATATAGTTTCATCCTTCATTTGATCAAATAGATCATCTATCCTTGGCAAAGGATAATGATTATTGATAGTAACCTTGTTAAGCATTAAATAGTCAAGACACAAATGTAAGATTTCATCTTTCTTTTTCACAAAGATCATAGACACAGTTGACCTAACACTACCATTTTCTAGTAGCTCTTGTAGTTGAGATTTCAGCTCATATAAACATTCTATATTCATATGATAAGTTGCTTTAGATGAAGGGACTAACCCTGGCATTATATCAACATAAAAGTCAAACTCCATATTAGGAGGTAAATTAGGTAGTTTTAATGAAAAAATATTAGAGAATTCTTGCAAAAATGGACATCCTTGAAATATTGTTTATGTTACAAGTGTTATTTCATGTATCTATACAACATATAATTTTCAACCTTTATACATTACTTTCTTCAATTGTAAGGCTGATAACATCTTGCATACTTTAGGTTTCAATGAACCTTTAATTATTAATAATTTTTCCATGTTATCACACATTTAACCTCTTTATTACAATAGTATAGATTGGATTTATACTATTCCAATCAATCCATTCCAATAATAACATCAAAATAACCAAGAGGAGATAAAAATATGTTAATTTAGATCTAAAAATTACTTAACTCTAAGTTTACTTGTTTAAGACACTTAGAAACTAACACCCTTTTGGCTGAGCCAAACTCAACATCCCTATCATCCTTCAATGTCATAAGATTTAGTTTATAGTTATTCATTAACTTTGGATTAATAAAAGTATCCATTTCACTTGAATCAAATAAAATTA
This sequence comes from Torreya grandis, assembly GCA_037957365.1. Lineage (NCBI taxonomy): Eukaryota > Viridiplantae > Streptophyta > Pinopsida > Cupressales > Taxaceae > Torreya > Torreya grandis. The sequence goes on along the minus strand of JARHVA010004164.1, from coordinate 141,089 downwards.
AAACATAAATATCATTTAATTAACCTCTAAATTTGATAGTGGTTGTTTGAAAATCTACATTTCTATTATCCACTGCTACACACACCTTATGGTTGGTTGATTGACCTAATTTCAACTTGATATAATACTTATGGTAGTGATTATCGCCACATTCTCAACATAATACAGTCCTTTGAGGTAACATAGGAGTGGTATTTACCCTAGTAGCACGTAGATTTTGACTACCTTAGGTCTGATTTCTCTTAAAATTTGGAGACTTAGAAGAATTTTGATTTTTAAAGTTTTTTTTGCCCTTGAAATTTATTAAAACCACTGATACTCTTATTAAACATGCATTTTTGATTAGATTTATTAAAATTGTCAGGTCAAGGGGATTTTTTTTTCTTAGACTACTATCTATTCTGTTTAAAATCTTGCATTGCCTTTCTAAGAGATTTTTCTTTTTCTTCTATCTTATGAGTAGATTCAATCATAGCAGATAGAGTCTTAGGATTTGTCATATTGACATCATGCATAAATATCTCCTTTAACCTTAGTTTGAACTTCATAACTTTAGTATCTTCATCATGCATGTAGTTAACACGATGTAATAGGTTTAAAAACCTATTTTTGTACTCAGTTACATACATATTTTGTAAACATGTGGTTCTGATTATATTTGTTAAAATTCTTAGGTGAAGGGGATATATTTTTTTTTCTGAAGCTACTATTTAAAATATTTCTTTGCCTTTTTAAGATATTTTTATTTTTCTTCTTAGTCTCTTAGTTAACATGTAGTTTTGATTAGATTTATTACAATTCTTAGGTGAAGGGGATATATTTTTATTTTTAGACTACTATCTATTTTATTTAAAATCTTGTTTTACTTTTTTAAAAGATTTTTCTTTTTATTTTATCTTATGAGTAGATTCAATAGTAGCAGTTAGAGTCTTAGAATTAGTTATATTGACATCATGCATAAATATCTCCTTCAACCCTAGTTTGAAATTGGTAACTTTAGTCTCTTCATCATGTATGTATTTAACATGATGGAATAGGTTTAAAAACTTGTTTTCATACTCAGTTACAAACATTCTCTTGCTTGAACAATTTAAAATCAGTTATTTTTTGTTCCTTAAAGTTTGAGCTGAGATACCTCTTCCTGAACTGCCTTTCAAAAGTAGAAGTAGGATTCATTGGTTGGTAACCATCTAAAACACAAAGATGGTTCTACCAAATATCTACAACTCCAACTAACTAATAAACAACTACTCTTACTTTTACATTAAAGGACATATTATGAAGGTTTAATTACTTATATAGGTGAAACAACCATGCATCAATCACTTAAAAAGGCTGATGGAGGCAGCTTTTTCAATTCCTTGATAATATGATCAACCATATTGATAGGGTTGTCTTGAATCTCTTGCTCACCAACTTTCCCTTCTTCTCTAAGAGGAATTTATTTAGGTGGAACACCCTCTAAGTTATTTAATCTTCATTCTTGGTTGTCCAAATTATTTTTTAGGGAATTTGATGTTGTAACTATCCCATTCATGACTACCTCCTAATCAACATTAGGGTTATTCTAATCATGGTTATGGATTTAATATTTCTTCTAGCAGTGTAACGACCACTTTTTTTTAATTTTTATTTATAATATCAAGATAAAAAACTATGGTACAAATACTTAATCAGAGTTTAACATAGAAATATAAAGTGAGATCCATAACTATATCATAGCCAACACATTTTAACCATTTAGTATTTAGATATAAGTGGGTCAGTGTAGAAACACTCACGCATGCCTATCTATGTAATTCAATGTGGCCTCCTAATAAATTCATCATTAACTTATACACTTATCAGAATACTTGTATACGTTATAAAATAATTAGTACATCAAAGGGCAAATTAGAAAAATTCAGCAAATAATTATAGGAAGTAAGATGGATTCAATGAAAGAATCATCATACTAAGCTTGCATAAGCAAGATCTATCAAATTCATAGGCAATATGTAGTGATCATGGAGAGGAATATTTACAAAATCAATGCAAAGCTTTAGAACACTTTACAAAGTTCACAAACTATCAAGGAAAAACATTGACATCCTAATGGTAGGTAGCTTAAAGATGTTAGATCAAAGGTATAAATGTACAGATTAAGCTTTTTGATATATTTCAACAACCTTGCTTATGCTCCACTTTATAACATCTTACCTTTTTAAAATAGAGGGTTAGTATCAAGGTACAAGTCAATACATTCCTTCTTAAATATCTTATTGAAGTTAAGAAATCCTTAAAAGGTTAAAAAAACACACTTAAAACATCACTATTTTAATACACATGAGTTCAAGGAACTCAATGTAATTATATAAGGTTTAACACTTAACCTTATTAATTAAGTGAATTAATATTCAACTTGGGTCAATGCTATTTGGACCAAGCAAAATATAACTGTTTAATATTATATGTTAGAATATTTTCTATTTCTTACCTTTCAAGGAAGACTTATTAATTCCATATGAATGATTATAATTCACAATATTGTCTTGTTACAATTCCATATCTTTATAATGAAATAGAACAGATTATTATTATTCCTTAAGATATTTCCATGTAGGAAGTAGGTGTTCCTCAATCACATCACACCTCCATGAAATAGTCATTGGAATATAGGGCATTTTAATAACTTAACCATTTACAAACTGGTTTGCTAAACTAGCTTTAACATTTATATAATATTTGAATCATATTAATTGAATCTTAGTTATAATTATTTAACCCATCAATTCTAAAGTATACAAGGTTGTCCAAAAATAGTCCTATCACTTTTAACATTGATATAATGGTTTTCAAAAATGATTTTATTCAATATATAATCCTAAGAAGATATTGAACCTTAATTACTTTTTAAGTTCTTTTGATTTAATCCTTACCAAAGAGTCTAATAAAAATTATAGCCCTCCATAGTTTAAGGTAATTTTAGAGTATTTATATATAGTTAAGGTTAGCATGTCAAAATTAAATGTGATTAGGAAATGTATTAATTTGTATATGAATTATATCAATATACTTTATACATACAAAGTATCACTTTCCTAATTTTTTGTACACTTAGCAACCACAATGCTCACATAGTATCTCACAATTGAATCTTATAACTATTATCACTCTGGAGTGCACCTTGTTTGAAGATGTACAAAAATACATTCTATTCAATTGATACAATGGGAACTTATCAGAGTGTGGGTGAATCTATGTTGAGAAGAACCTCCAGAGAGGGCTGGTTCCCTTAAAATTTATCAATTAAATCTTATCTACTATGATTTTTTGGATGGAAAAAAAGAAGAAAACTAAAATGAGAAATCTTATTTAATGGGGTGATGCACCTAAATGATTGGTATTATTTAAAAGATATTGAAATTAAGGCACACATATAAATCAATAGGAAGTCTTCAAATCGCCCCTAAACATTAGTATTTCAGATGAAAGATTGAGAGGATTTTGGATTGCAAAATTCTAGTCTTATCTCTTCAAATGACCTGTAGAGGGTGAGATTTTCATAGTAGGTGTGGAAAGGACCTAAAAAATGAGATATATATCTTAATTATATTCTAGTATATAATAAAAAATACACTCTATTCTGATCTAAAAAAAATATATGCAAAAAATCTTCTTTATTTGATAAATGGTGTGAATTACAATTTCTTCTCTACTTCTAGAATTTTTGAAAAATGGCTTTAAAAAACCAATATATAAGTCTAAAACCTGAAATAAATAGAAATTAATATGGAAAAGAGAAGGATTAGTCTTATTTGAGTTAAAATAGGACTAAAATCCTTTTACAATATTATATAAAGGCTTTAAAATCTTTCAATTACTCAAAAATTGCATGTTCTTTATTTTTGGCATAAAATTGAGAAGTGGTGGGCCCATGTTGACTTGTCAACCTTATTTTAATGAAAATCATGCCATAAATTATTATATAAATCCATATTTAAAGTGAGTTTACATTCTTGAAAGTCTTTATCTTGCATGAAAAGCATGGGAGATGCATGAAACTAGTCAAACTAGTCAACTGAAGAGATTTGACCCTTAAGGACTAGTTAACTCAACTTGAGCTCAACTTGCATGAATTGAAACTTGTGAATTGAATTGATAATGATATATCCACTTAAAAAACATATATTATACATGTTAACTCAATAATTAATTCATGTTATAGATTTCCAATGCCATTCTTTACTTGCTTGATTGACTAATTAGGCCTATTAGGCTAGTTAGGCCTAATAGCCTATCTTCTTGTGTTTGGACTCCATTAAACCTACAATAATAAGCAATGAAACCTAAGAAAACAAAAAAAATTTCTTTAAAAAAAATTATTCATCACCAAAATATTTGATTTTGATGAGAAAACACTTGTTATTCAGTTAACAAGGTTGACTAGGTCTATTTTGCTCCATTTTCTTGAGATTGACCATTTTGATTGAGATGGTTGGGACACTTTTGAGATTATTTTTGACCAAAATAAATTTTTAATATTAATTAAACGTCTTATTATTTTATCTTAATTTATTATATTTCATTGAAGCATCTTGTACTTCATTTTACATGCTTTTTAACACAAAAAGCATGATTTTTGCCCTCATTCGTACATCTTCATGCATAAAATTTATATTTATGAAATACTATATGAGTTTAATTTAAATTTTGAAATATTTTAGGTTGATTCAAGATGATTTTATAGAAATAAAATCAATTTTTTTTAAAACTATTTTTTTGAGGGTTTAGGCAGGCTTTGAAGTTGAATTTTTAAAATGATGGTTCATGAAGTATAGACCTCTAAATCCAATTTTTTTTCTATTTATGTGTATAAAAATTAACTCCCAACATCCATAAAAATATATTTTTTTCATTCAAAAAATATAAAAAGATACCATGTGGAGAAATCTGCTTGTGGGGTTTTGATTGCATTCTAAGCTACCTACACTCTTAATGATTCTTCATAAAGCAAAACTAGTAAAATGGTCTCAATTTTTTTTGAATTATAATTATATATGAGTAATAAAAATATACTAAGAGTGTTCATCCAAACTCCATATGTGGTGAAATATACGAGCATCTGAACAAAAGGCTAGGAAGGGTGTCTAGAACTAAAAAAATAAAAATTTCATCAAAATAAAAATAAATCTTAAAATTATTCCCAATTATTGAAAAAATCATTATGAAGTCTGTATCATGCTATCAAAATACTCTTAAAGCACATTTTGCTTGAAAAGTCAAAAAACCCCTTTTTGACCTTTATGCCTATTTGCTTGTAAAAACCTGTATGAGCATGGTTTGATTAAAATTTAAAGTTTTGACACTATTTAAAGATTTTATTATGATGTAAAAACATCATCCCATGATTTTAAAACTTTTACTTGGACTTAGAAACCTTTGTGGCACTACAGAATGATGCCTACTCCAATGGTGATCTCCAACGAACATGCTGAGCACTGTTACAAAATAGTGAGTATATCCACTTTCAATGGCCATAAATTTTTTTTAGAAAGTTTTAAAACTCATGATGACCCTCTGTAGAAGATTTCAAGTCTTGAAACTACCTGAAGCTCTCATAATCTTTAATTTCCTTTCAAAATTGATCCTTGTGCATGGATTGTCTGCATATTTAAACTTGATAATGTTCTTTTGAAATGATAATGAACCATTTATAATCCATTTTTGACTTTTTTTTATAAAAATAAGTGTTTTTATGCCATAATTTATTGATTTTACTTGTTACAAAGGGATATTGGCAAGATTTAGGAATGTTTCAAATGATAGGGGTAGTAATTTGACCTTGACAGGACAAATTACTAACAATTTTGATGACTTTCAAGGGTTGACCAGCTTGATGGTCAAATAAATCAAAAAATTTGGTTATGAAGAACTTGTAAATAATTTAAATAAGAATATTTTTTTAGACAAAGACACAAACAAGACAATAAACATGTGCATATGTGCACTTAGAGGAAAGGACAACAACAACATGGAAAGGAAAAAACAACTACTAAAAGTATGTGTAAATATGCACTTAGAGGAATGAAACATATGGAGTCTATTATGTAAAAACTAAACTCTACCTTTTTTGCCATCCTGGATCAAATGGAAAGCTATTTGATGCACTGTGAAACTTTGAAACATATTTGCTTCCTTTTGATAGCTCTCTTCTACAAACGAGATCACTTATATGTTCATATGTTGTGGTTGATGCAACTCAGCCCCCAAATTCTATTCTTAGGTATAGGATTGAAGATATGGATCTAAGATATAACCATCCTCCTCCCATATTTTTTTTTTTGCATCAATACTACTATCTCTACCTCATTCATAGGATGATCATGATTTGACACATTCTCATTCAATAATTGTATTGACAATTCAGCTAGTATACTTGGATTGATGTCTTCATTTGACTCCATTTTAAGTGGTAATTTTTAAAAGTATTTAGATCCTTTATAATCATACAAACATGAATATAATATTAATTTAATTTCTTCTTGATGAATATCTACAATAATACTCTTTATAAGACATTCATCAATCTCTACTTGGGGTGGAGATGGACTATCAAACTTTGCACAAAAACTCTCCAAATCATCTCAAAAGGCCTCTTAATCATGATAAATTGAAAATAAATGAAATTAATTAGTATTATTACCATTTTAAATATGTTTATCACACATTTTTACCTTTTGTATGGAGTCAAATGAAGATTCTTGATCTATTGCCTTTGTTTCTAATCGCTGAACTCAGGTCTCACTAGGTGTGCCATAAACTATTATCACTTTGGAGTGCACCCTGTTTGAAGATGTGAAAAAAAAAACCCTCCCTCTAGCTGATACAATTGGATATTATCAAAGTGTAGGTGACTTTATACTAAGAAGAACCTCTAGAGAGGGCTGATTTCCTTAAAATTTATCAATTAAATCTGATCTACTATGATTTTTTGGATGGAAAAGGAGAAGGAAATTGAAATGAGAAATCCTATCTAATGGGGTGATGCACTTGAATGTTTATTATTATATGAAATATTTTTTTAAATAATTAAGACACACATATTAATCTAAAATAGAACTCTACAATCAATCCTAAACATTAGTATTTCAAAAGAAGGCCTGAAAGAAGTTTGCAAAGCAAATTCAAATCCTAGCTCTTCAAATAACCTGTAGAGGATGAGAGTTTCACATTAGGTGTGGAAAAGATATATAAAAAGGGAAAGTATTATCCAATTTTATGCTATTACACAATCAAATTACACTCTATTCTGATAAAAAAAACATATGCAAAAAATCTTCTTTATTTGATAAATGGTGTCAATTACAATTTCTTCTCTACTTCCAAAAAATTGAAAAATAGCTTCAAAAAGCCAATATATAAGTCTAAAACATTAACTAAATCCAAATTACATTGGAAAGATAAGTATTAGTCTTATTTGAGTTAAAATATGACTAAAATCTTTTTATAATATTAAATAAAGGCTTTAAAATCTTTCAATTCTTCAAAAATTGCATGTTCTTCATTTTTGGCATAGAATTAAGAAGTGGTGGGCCCATGTTGAATTTTAAACATTTATTACATGAAAATCATGCCATAAATTAAAATATAAATCTATATTTAAAGTGAGTTTAAGCTCTTTAAAGTCCTTATCTTGCATGAAAAGCATAGGAGATGCATGAAACTAGTCAAACTAGTCAACCAGAGATTTGACCTTTAAGGACTAGTTAACTTAACTTGAGCTCAACTTGCATGAATTAAAACTTGTGGATTAACTTGAGAATGATATATACACATAAAAAATATATATTAGATGTTGTAACTCCAAAATTAATTCATTTTATATATTTTTAATGCCATTTTTTACTTGCTTGATTGACCAATTAGGCTTAATAGTCTATCTTCTTGAATTTAGACTCCATTAAACCTACAATAATAAGCCATGAAACATAAAAAAACAACAAATTTCACCCTAAAAACAATTATTCATCATCAAAATATTTTATTTTTATGAAAAAACACTCACCATTTAGTCAATAGGGTTGACTATACCTAGTTTGCTCAATTTTTCTATAGATTGGCCATTTTGATTGAGCTAGTTGGGACACTTTTGATATTATTTTTGATCCAAAACTTAGAGTTTTTAGATGAAGTATAATTTAATAATACAAAATAACACAATCATATAATTCTATCTTTGGGAAGAGATGTCTTATTGCTCACAAAATTACAGAAAACATATGCTTATCTCTGGGAAGAGATGTCTGATCTCCTTTTTAGAATACATATATTTTATAGATAATTTTAAGGTATTAGGAGGATGTGTAAGGTCACAAATCTTGAGGGAGATGAAGTGGTTTGACTTCCATGATTTACAATATTATAGAATTCAAAAAATTACTATTTTTAGACTGTACTATTAAAATTAAAATTTGGGTCACTTCCATTAGGTTTTATGAGGTAAAAAACATGAAAAATATATTTGTTCCATATCATCATGTTATACTCATTATTATCTTTCCAACGGTTTAAATAGGGAGTCAAATGGAGCTATGGTGCAAAAGTTATGGCTCCCGAAAATTCTGCCACCAATTGGGGTAGAACCGTTGCCCATATTGTCACTTGAAGTTTTGCCTGAATCAATTTTTGACCAAAATAAAATTTTAGGATAAATAAAAAGTCTTATTATTTTATCTCAATTTATTATATTTCATTTAAGTGTCTTGTACTTCATTTTACGTGCTTTTTATACAAAAAATATGATTTTTGCCCTCGTCTATACATGTCCATGCATAAAATCTACATTTATGGAATCCTCTATGAGTTTAATTGAAATTTAAAAATGTTTTAAGTTGATTCAATTTTATTTTATAGAAATAAAATCAACTTTTTACAAAATTGGTTTTTTGAGGGCTTAGACGGGCTTTGAAGCTGAAGTTTAAAAATGATGGTTTATGAAGTACAGACCTCTAAAGACCCAAATTTTTCTATTTATGTGTAGAAAAATAACCCACCCAACATATATACAAATATTTGGTTCCCATTAAAAATATATAAAAATTTACCATGTGGAGAAATCTGCTTGTGGGGTTTTGACTACATTCTGAGCTGCCTACACTCTTAATGATTTTTCATAAATAAAAACCACTTAAATGATATCAATTTTTATTGAATCATAATTAAATAGGATTAATCAAAACATACTAAGAGTGTTCATCCAAAATCCATATGTGGTGAAATATATGAGAATTTGAACAAGAGGCTAGCAAGGGTGTCTAGGACTGAAAAAATTAAAATTTCACGAAAATGAAAATAGCTCTTCACATTCTTCCCAATGCCTGAAAACATTATCATGGGGTCTTTACCATTCTATAAAAACACTTTGAAAGCACATTTTTATTAAAAATTCTAAAAACCCCTTTTTGACCTTTATGCCTGTTTACTTACAAAAGTTTGTATGAGCATGGTTTGCCTAAAATTTAGAGTTTTGACACTCTTTAAAGGTCTGATTACGATCTAAAAAAATCATCCCATGCTTGTCAAACTTTTACCTAAATTTAAAAATGTCTGTGGCACTCTAGAATGATACATATTCTCATGGTGATCTCCGACGAATATGCTAAGAAATGTTACAAAATAGTGAGTATATACACTTTTATAATGGCCATGAAACTTTTTTATAAGGTTATCCAACTCATGATGACCTTGTATACAAAATTTGAGGTCCTTCAACCACCTAAAGCTCTCAAAATCCTCAATTTCCTCTCAAAATTGATCCATGTGCATGGATTATTTTCATATTTAAACTTGACAATGTTCTTTTGAAATGATAATGACCCATTTATAATCTATTTTTGACATTTTTTACCAAAATTTGTAATTTTAGGCCACAATTGATCAGTTTGACTTGCTACAAAGGGATATTGATGAGATTTAAGGAAGTTTCAAATGATAAGGGTAGTAATTTGACCTTAACAGATCAAATTAATAAAAATAAATTCATTTAAAATAAACTAACTAATCATTACCATAGCTAACTAACTTAATGCCATAGCAAAAAAGAAGACCAATAGTTTGCATAGTCTTATGAACTGTTATGCCCTTAACCATTTGTGTGTCTAGGGATATGTGTGGTCGACTTGTGGCTTACATACCTCTTTTATTTACTTGTTACATTTATCTATGTTCTTAGATAGGTCAGCCTATGGAATAACATTTCCTAAGTAGACTATATATAGGAGGTAGTGGTTAGTCTTTAATGATCATGTGAAGTATTCTGCTATTAGTGCATTGTTGTGGAGGTTGTCCCCTCGAAGTGGCTTTGCTATAGTATCCAGTATTCTATTCTACTATCAATTATCACTGTGTAATCTCTCATATTTTCTTATTTTGCACAATATAGAATCATTTTATGCAAATATCTAAGTAATTTCATCACAAGTGGTATCAGATCTTAAATTTGGGTAAGTTTTCTATGACATTTTTTTCTAGATCTAGCGAGGTGTGGCTTCTGGGAGCAGTGAAAGCGAAAAAACATAACTTACAATCCAGGAAGAATTACTTTTTTTCATCAGCATAGTATTAATCAAAACACTTTTTTGAAAAAAAATATTAAAAAAAAGTCTGGATTTTTTTTCTCCTTGCGCACTTGTAGTTGTTGGATTTGTCTCAGTAAGATGGTCATAATGGTATATTTTATCGATACACTTTTTTGGTACCAATTTTTTTAATCTAGTACACAAAGGTAATCATTAGATTCATCTTGACAAGGTGATCACAATGGTACTCCTACCGATGACATGGAATCTAGAATTTCAGATTTGGCAATTTCTCAACTTCAAAAGGACATAAAAAACTTGGTGAGGCATGATGAATTTATTTTAGTCCAAGCTGATGTTTTAAGGATATGCTGAGTGATTAATAGAGTTCATAGTGAATTTCAGTATATCACTACATAATTGGTTGCCATCACATCTCAGTTTCAGCCTAACAACCTTCAACTTCAGCATTCAAATCCTCTTCTCAACAACTCCCATGTTGCTATGAAATCAATGTTGCCAAAAGTGGACATGCATAAGTTCGATGGCAAGGATCCTCTCACTTGGATTAACCAAATTGAGAATTTATTTGAGCTTCATTAAACCCCTTGTTCTCAGAGGGTGATGGTGGTGTCCTTATATATGAAACCTGAGCAATTCATTTGGTATCACTAGTTATGTGATCAAAAGAAAAAGAATGGTGCTTCTATTACATGGACTATTTTTACTGAGGAGTTGACAACTCATTATCAAAATAATGTCTCTGAGAACTATTTTAGCCAATTAGCCAAGCTATGACAAACATAACCTGTGAAGGATTATATTTAGCAATTTCAAAACCTTTCTTTAAGGGTAGAAAATATCACTGATAAAAATTTGATAGATTTATTTTTGGGTGGCCTCAAAGATAACATACAATACGAGGTTTGAATGTTTGGCCCAACATCTATATCAGGAGCTATCCCTAAGGCACGCATGATAGAAGAAAAAGAGATGGTCAAAAGGAAAACTTTCACTACTAGTTATGATCACAACTTTCTAACACCATCATTTCCATAGCCCACCAGATTAACACAATGACAAATTGAGGAGAAGTGAGCTAAAGGGTTGTGTTATGGTTATGATAGTAAATGGAGTAAATACCATCATTGTGTTGAAAAGAAGTTATTTTACATTGAATGTACCAATGATGACGAAGATGATGCAAAAGTACATGATGCAGAGGTAGAAGTTCTTGAAGAGGAATCCGAAGACTCTTAGCCTACTATTTCATGCCATGTCTTGTTAGGTATTAGTAATCCCTAAGCTCTTAAGGTGATGGGTTTCCTTAAGAAATAAAAGGTCACTATCTTGATTGATTCTAGGAGCACACACAACTTCATCCACAGTTAGTTGGCTGCTCATTTGAATTGTTTCATTTATCTAGCTCTGAAATTTTAGGTTATAATTATAGATGGTAGTACTATCAGTTGTTCAAGAAAATGTCATATTATTAAGTTGGCCATGGGAGACTACTTGTTGGATTCTCTTATGTTTGCTATTTCGATGGGTAGAGATGATATTGTTTTGGGAGCCCAGTGACTTACCACTTTGGGCACTATTGAGATGAATTTCCAAGAATTATTCATGTATTTTCATTTTAGAGAAAGGATATTTGAGCTAAGAGGATTAAAGGCTAAATCTCTCCAAATTGTTAGCTCCCATCAAATGACAAAGATTCTCCATAAGGGTGCTAAGGGATTTGTAGCTCACTTGTTTTCTATAGAAGTACAACCAACTCAGCCATTTCTACCTCTTGATCTGCAATAAATAATTGATGCTCATTCTATTGTTTTTGGAGACATGCCAAAATAACTTCTACCTAGATGCATGCATGATCATGCTATCACACTTATTCTTGGTAGTATACCACCCAACATTAGGCCATACATGTATCCCTGTGCCCCAAAAAGTGAAATTAGAAAGATGGTACAAGAGATGTTGGATGCATGAATCATTCACCATAGCCAAAGCAAATACTCTTCACTAGTTGTCATGGTGAGAAAGAAAGATGACACTTGGAGGATGTGCCCTGACTACAAAGAACTCTATAAGTACACTATCATAGATATGTTTCGAATTCCTATCACTGATGATTTGATTGATGAATTGAATGGTGCTCTTTATTTTACAAAGTTAGATCTACATTTTGGGTATCATCAAATCAATATCCATGATGAAGACATACCCATAATTGCTTTCAAGACTCATGAGGCCATTATGAGTTTTTGGTTATGCCTTTTGGCCTAACAAATGTACCATCCACTTTTTAGAGTTTGATGAATACTATTTTTAAGCCAATTTTGAGGAAATTTGTTATGGTATTCTTTGATGATATCCTCATTTATAGTAAAAATTGGGCAAACCATTTGTAACATTTGAAACAGGTACTCTCCATTTTGGAGTAAAATCAATTATATGCCAAACCTTCTAAATGTACTTTTGGGGCTAGTGAGGTTGAATATTTGGGTCATTTAGTGTCTTTTGAAGGAGTGACAATGGATCCTAAAAAAATCCAAGCAATGGTGGACTGGTTAATTCCTAAGACACTCAAGCAACTTCAGGAATTTTTGGGGCTTACTAGTTACTATCACAAATTTATTAAAAATTATGGTAGTATTTTAGCCCCACTTACCTCTTTGTTAAAGAAAGACTTCTTTCAATGGACTGATGTAGCTACCTAAGCATTTTAATAATTGAAATTGGTTATGTGCACTACTCCAAAATTAGCCACTCTTGATTTTTCTAAGATTTTTGTGGTTGAATGTGATGCATCTGGGTATGGTATGGGTCCTGTACTCATGTAAGAAGGTAGACCACTGACATTCGAAAGTCATCAACTCAAGGGTAAAAGTCAGCACAAACCCATCTATGATAAGGAAATGATGGCCATTTTGCATACAATTAAACAATGGAGACTTTATTTGATGGGTTATCACTTTCAAGTAAAAACTGATCATGATAGTCTTAAATATTTTTTAGAACAAAGGTTGCCATCTGAAGAACAAAAAAAATGGATAACTAAGATGCTAGGCTATGATTTTGAAATAGTCTAAAAAAAAGATAAGGACAATGTGGTGGCAGATGCACTATCTAAGAAAGATGAATCAGTTGAGGCATTGCTATGTGCCTTAACCATTTTGCAGGTAGATTGGATAGAGGAAGCATGATCAGAATGGGAACATGATAGTACTACTCATGATTTGATTCAAAATCTTCAGCAAGGTTTAGATGGATTTGAAAAATTCACATGGAAAGGTAATGCATTATGGTATAAAAATAGATTGTACCTATGTAAGAATTCTCTTCTTAAACAAAAAATCCTTTAAGAACTTCATGCAACTCTAATTGGGAATCATTCAGTATTTTTGAAAACCTATCACATGATCAAACATGATTTTTTTGGGAAGGTTTCAAGGGGTATGTCCAAAAATATGTAGCTGAGTGTATGATTTTTCAACAAAACAAAGGCAAAACCATCAAAACTCTAGGTCTTTTATAGCCTTTATATATCCCTAGCTAGCATTGGGAAGAGGTATCGAATGATTTCATTACAGGGCTACCAAGATCTGATGGTTAAAAGTGCTCGGCAAAGGGGTTGGTGCTCACGAATAGTTGTTGGGTTGGTGCTCAGCAATCTTTCATAAAATAAAATTAACTTTGACCTAACATGCACACATAAATCACAACCATTATGATTCGATCGAGCCATGATGGCCACCTTTTTGATGGTAATGAAAATAAATACAAAACCCAAAAAATAAACACAAACCCTAATGGGTTTAATTCATACAAACAAACCATTCAATCATTTTTTTTCAAGCTATAAACTAGTAAAATTACTGCATATTTCTCCAATAAAAACCTAGTCCATACTAGCAAGGCCAAACTACAAAATAACTCAAAATTTTAAATATAATACTTACTTGAATACCAGTCAAAAGAATGCAAAATAATGGTGATTTTACTTATTTTCCTTGCCTTCATAAACTTCTAGCATTTCACACTTCGAATGCAAAGACTAATAGACCCATTTAATCCAACTTCCACTAACATAAAACTCCACAAAAACTCTCGCATGGCTAACAAGACAAATGACTCACTACAGTTAGAAATTTGAATGAAGCCCATGCATCCAAATGCATTCATATTTCCCTTGACCACCATGCCCAAATTTTGATAGAGTTTCCCAAACTGTAGGGCTTCCAAAAGATAAATCAAAATGAACATGAAATAATCCTAATAAGATTATATATTCTTGACCCACTTTCATCTAGTGGTGAGCTAATGCCAAAACCCAAAGTCACAAACAAAACCCAATACTTCAACTAATGCAATGCCCATGGTGGGTCATGGCCCCTAATTACCTAACCAAAATAAAGCCAATCCAATAACTTGATATCATAACCATTAAATGCCATACAAGTTTCAAACTATAACAAAGACCTCCAAATAATTAATCGTAATCCAAAGACTAATTTAAAATGTTAAAATTCCTTTGAAACACAATCAATGACTAATAAATTTTAAGATAAAATGAAACAAGACTGTGATAAATATGTCACTCAAGATTCAAAACATAAGATAAGATTTTGTCAGAGAATAAGATATCATTTGAAGAACAATGCAATGTCAAAAAAATGACAAGTATTGAATCATGCTTAAGAATCAAAATCAACAACAGAGTAAAGTAAGCAATAAACAAGGAGTTAAAATTGCTTCAAGACTTAATTCATTTCAATATGCGTATGAATCCAAAAATATAAACTTATTAAAATAAGTCAAGCATACAAAAATTACACAAACATATTATAAATAGTCAAAGTTTACTTTTCACAATTATAAGTTCAATATTTCTTTTTGTTCACTTCCTCGACTTCACCTAATTACTTGAAGTCACATCCACCCTAGCTCATATATGGTACCTATAGTCATAATAGACTATTAGTAGTATCTATACTATCTAAGAGAAATAAATAACATAACAACAATAAATGTATTAATATAATTAAACTAAATAATGAATTAGTAACTCATTAAGCATGAAATATCTAATGTTTTAATGAAAGGTATATCAAATCATTGTCTCAAAAACAATCAAAATGGATCAAACATAGATCAAAAAAATGTATCACAATGATAATTCAAATAATTATATCTTGAATAGTTCATAACTAAACTATAACAAAAAGTTAAATAAATGTAGTCAAATAGGGTCATGACATCCTCCCCCACTTGGAAGATATCCATCCTGACAATCAAAATAACCAAATATAATGTTGATTGAAAAAGCTCTTATCTTCCCAAGTTGAACTTCTTTAAGACAAATGATCCCATTGAGCTAGAATTTGATAAATCTCATGATTTTATAAACTAACACTATGACGGTCTAGGATCTTCACTAGATCTAAGTGCATATTTTCCTCTTCCAAAGCCTGAAGATGAGTCTAATCCAAGATACAAGAAGGATCAAGTATATACTTTCTCAATAATGTAACATGAAAAAAATAATGAATCTAAGACAAATAAAGAAGAAGGGTTAGTTGATAAGCAACATGATTAATTATCTCTAAAATTTCAAAGGGTCCTATAAACCAAGGAGATAATTTGGAAGACTTTCCAAACTTAATCAAATTTTTATGTGGTCTAACATGCAGAAAAACTTTATCACTAACTTCAAATTCAAATGGTGACTTATTTAAATCAACATAACTATTTTGCCTATTAGATGTAGCCTTTATAATTTGACTTATTATTTTCATTTGTCTGTCATACTCATGTAAAACATAAAGACCAACAATAATTCTATTTTATAAACTTTCCTAGCCAAGTGGAGTCCTACATTTATGTCCATATAAAGCTTCAAAAGGAGTCATATTAATAATAGAATGGTATGTGTTATTATAAGCAAATTTAACTAAGTGTTAATAATCCCCCTATTTACCTTATTGATCTATCACATACATTCTTAACATGTCTTTCACAACCTTATTCAATCTTTCTATCTAACCATCCATTTTAGAGTGATAAAATGAGCTAAAATTCAATCTTGTACCAAAATCAATAGTCAAAGTTTTGCAAAACTTTGAAGTAATTTTTTTATCTCTATCACAAATAATAACTTCAATCATGCCATGTAACCTTACTATTTATTTCACAAACCATTTAACAACTATGGATGCATAATCGGTTAAATTTACAAAAATGAAATGAACAACTTTAGTAAATTTATCTATTACAAATAGAATAATATCATGTTTACTTTGAGATTTTTGCAAACCAGCTATGAAATCAAGATAAATCACAACCCACCTACCTCATGGAACATCATTAGTATACAATAGTCCACTTGGATGACAATGTTCAACTTTCACATGTTGACATTCTAAATATTTTGACATAAATTCAATAAATTCATATTTCAAACCAAGCCAATATTATATCCTTTTCATCTCATGTGTCATCTTCATGACACTAGGATGAGTAAAGTGAGGTGCTTCGTACACTTATTTTAGAAAAATATTCCTTAAGTCACCAGATTTAGGCACATAAATTATATTTTTATGTCTAATTAAACCCTCAAAATCAACATAAGAGTTAAAAAAATTATTTTCTATAGGCTTGTCAGCTAAAGTTGCACTTTTTTAGAATTTTTTTCTAGCATGCTACTTTTTTAAAATTTTAGTTTTAAAATTGTTAAGTAAAATAGACAAGGTAGTGAAATATGTGCATTGATTGAGTATATCAACAACACAATTCTCATTACCTTTAACATGTGAAATATTCATATTGAAATTAATCATCAAATTCCATCCATCTACACTAGTGAGCATTCAGATCATCCTACAAAAAGATATTCCAAGTTGTGATGATCAAAATTTACATTAAATGCTTATTCAAAAAAAAAGTCCCTTCATTGCTTTAAACATGTATAATGGTAACAAATTCCAGGTCATGAGTGGTGTAAATTTTATCATGATATTTTATTTTCCATGACTCATAAGCCACAATAGAACCATCCTAGCTTAACATAAAGCCTAAGCCTTCTTTATATGCATCAACCCAAATTTTTTAATTACAGTTAGGATATGGTATAATAAGTACATGTGTTATAGTTAACAAATATTTAAGCTTATGAAAAAATTATTCACAATCAGAAGTCCAAAAAAGTTCTTAGCCTTGTGCTAAAAGGAAGTTATAGGATTAGCCAACATAGAAACATTTTAAAAAAATCTTTTATAATAACCAACTAGTCTTATAAAATTACGTACTTCATGTACATTTTTAAGAGAAAGCCACTCTTGGATAACCTTAATCTTAGTTGGATCAACATCAATGCCAACCTTAGATATTATGTGACCCAAATAGTGGATCTCAATTTGAAAGAAAACATATTTAGACAACTTACCAAATGATTTATGATGTCTTAGCCTTTGTAGCACTAAACACAAATAATATTCATGTTCAGATGCATTCTTAGAATATATTATTATGTTATCAAAGAAAATTAAAACAAACTTGTCTATCAAATCCTTGAATACACTATTCATTAAATTCATAAATGTAGTAGGTTCATTAGTCAAACTAAAGGGCATTACTGTAAACTTATAATGTCCATAATGAGTTCTAAAAGTGGTCTTATGTATGTCTTCATCCTTGATTCTCAATTGATGGTAGCTTGATCTCAAGTCTATCTTAGAAAATAAAATTGCATCCTTCATTTAATCAAATAGATCATCTATCCTTGGCAAAGGATAAAAATTCTTGATAGTAACCTTGTTAATCATGCAATAATCAACACATAAATGCAAGATTCCATCTATATTTTTCATAAAGACCATAGGTGCATCCCAAGGTGACATAGTTGGCCGAATACCACCATTTTCATATGATAAGGTGATAATAACCTTATAATTGAGCTTTCAAATCCTATAAATATGGTATATTCATATGATAATGTGCTGTAGATGTAGGGGTTACCCCTAGTATTACATAAATAAAAAAGTCAAACTTCTTCTTAGAAGGTAACTAGGTAGTTTTTCTAGAAAATCATCAAAGACTCTTGGAAAAAAGGATATTCTTGAAATGTTATTTCTTTTACAAATGTTGTTTCATGTATCTATACAACTTATAGTTTGTAACCTTGATGCACTATTTTTTTCAATTGTAAGGCTAATAACAGCTTGTGTACTTTAGGTTTTAGTAAACCTTTAATTATTATTGAATTTACCATCTCAGCATAATATTTAACCACTTACAATATTTTAGATTAGATTTATGCTACTGCAACCAATCCATGCTTAAAATGACATCGAAAGAACCAAGAGGAGCTAAAAATTGGTTAACTTGGGTAAGAATGACACCCTTTTACTTGAGGTAAACTCAACATCCCAACTATCCTTAAATGTCATAGGATTAAGTTTAGTGTTATTTACTAAATTTAGATTAATAAAACTACCTGTTGCTCCTGAATCAAATAAAATTGAAACATAAATATCATTTTATTTACCTCTAAATTTGATAAGGGTTTATTGACCATCTACATTGCATAGATGTATACACCTTTTAGTTAACTGATTGCCCTGATTTCATCTTAGTACAATCCTTACAATAATGATTATCACCATATTCCTAGCATATTATAGTCCTTTGAGGTGACACAAGAATGATATTTGTCCTAGTGGTAGGTACATTTTGACTATCTTGGTTTGATTTATTTTAAAATTTATATACTTAGAAGAATTCTAATTTTTAAAGTTTTTATTCTACCCTTAAAATTTATTAAACCACTGATCCCTACAATTTCGATCAAATTTATTGAAATTCTTAAGTGAAGGTGATATATTTTTATTTTTAAACTGCTATCAATTTTGCTTAAAATCTTACCTCACATTTTGATGAGCTTTTTATTTTTATTTTACCCTATGAGCATATTTAATAGCAGTAGTGAGAGTCTTAATATTATCCATATTGAGATAATGCATCAATACCTATTTCAACCCTAGTTTGAACTTGGTAACTTTAGTCTCTTCATCGTGCATGTAGTTAACATGATACATGTTTAAAAACTTGTTTTCATACTCAGTTATAGACATATTATCTTGTTTTAATAGTTGAAAATCAATTATTTTATGTTTCTTAAAGTTTGAGTTGAGATACCTCTTCCTAAATTGACTTTCAAAAGTAAGCCAGTAAGAGTCAATGGTCGGTAACCCTCTAAAGCATAGAGATGGTTCCACCAAAGAGCTATAGTTCCAACTAACTAATAATGAACGACTCTTGATTTCACATTAGACAACATATTTTGAAGGTTAAATTGATTTTGTAGGAGTATTGACCATGTAATAGCTGCATAACCTGATTCTTCACTTGAAAAGGTTGGTGGAGGTAAAATTTTCAGTTCTTTGATGATAAGATCAACCACATTGATAGGGTTATATTGAAGATATTACTCATCAACTTACCCTTCATCTCTAAGAGGAAGTTATTCACATGGAAAACCCTTCAAGTTATTTAATAGTCATTCTTGGGTGTCAAACTTATTTTAAAGGGCATTCGATGTGGTAAGTATCCCATTTAAGACTACTTCCTAGTTAGCATTAGGGTTATTTTCATCACAGTTAGGGGAAATAATATTTAATCCAATATTGTTGAGAGGAGGTATTTATATTTCAAGAATATTGGCCCTAAGAACTCTACCTATACTAGGGTTAACATCCTTTGGGTTATTATTTTCCATTTCATGTCTTGTTTTCATAATATTTAGGTGAAATAAATAAAAAATCAATATGACAAACAACAAGAAAATATTCCCCAAAGTTTCCTAGACTAGTATAACTATGATCTAATACCAAGATGTAACAACCAAAGTACACTTTTTTTTATAAGACCAAGATAAATAACTATGGTACAAATACTTAATTAGAGTTTATCATAGAAAGATGAAGTGAGATCCATAACTATGTCACAAACAACACATGCACTAGATCAAGTCCATAAATTAACAATGGCTTCATTAGGAAGAATTTTAACCTCTTAGTATTCAGATAGAAGTGGGTCAATGAAGAAACACTCGTGCATGCTTATATATGTACTTCAATGTGGCCTTTCTAGTAAAGTTGTCACTAACTTATACACTTACCCAAATACCTAGATAGGTTATAAAACAATCGACACCTCAATGGGCAACTAATAAAAGTTTAGAAAACAACTATAAGAAATAAGATGGATTCAACAGAAGAATGATCATAATAAGATTGCATAAGCAAGATCTATCAAATTCATAAGCATCAATAAGTGATTATGGAAAGGACTATTTTCAAAAGAAATGAAAAGCTTTGGAAACTTTACAAAGTTCACAAACATGTAAGGAATGAGATATACATCTAGATTGTAGGTAGCTTAAGGAGGTTAGATCAAACGTATAAGTTTACTTATTAAGAGTTTTGAGATGTTTCAACAACCATACTTATGTTATGCTTTGGAACATCTTACATTTTTACAAGATAGGGTTAGTCTTAAGGTACATGTCAATACATGCCTTCTTAAATATCTTATTTAAGTTAAGACATCCTTAAAATTTTAAACAAACCCATTTAAAACATCACTTTTTTAATATGTAGGAGTTCAAAGAACTCAATGTAACTATACAAAGTTTAACACTTAAGATTATTAATTAAGTGAATCAATTTTCAACTTAGGTCAAATGTTATTTATACCAAGCAAAACATAATTATTTAATACTATATTTTAGAATCTTTTCTCTTTGTTACCTTTCAAGGAAGACTTATAAGTTCCATATTAATGATTATAAATCACAACATTGTCTTGTTACAATTCCATGTCTTTATAATGAAATAGAATAACTTATTATTATTCCTTAATCCAATTCCACATAAGAAATAGGTGTTCCTCAAGCACATCATGCCTCCATGAAATATCCATTAGAATATAATACATTTTAAGATCTTAACCATTTACAATCTGGTTTGCTAAATTAGCTTTAACATTTGTATAATATTTGAATCATATTAGTTAAATCTTAATTATAATTATTCAACCCATCAATTCTAAATTATACAGGGCTATCTCAAAATAGTCCTATCACTTTAAACATTGATATAATGGTTTCCAAAAATGATTATCTTACATATATAATCTTAAGAAGATATTGAACCTTAATTACTTTTTAAGTTCTTTTAATTTAATTCTTACCAAAGAGTCTAATATAAATTACAAATCTTCATAGTTTAAAGTAATGTTAAGAGTCTTTATATAGACCTAAGGTTAACATGTCACAATTAATTTTTATTAGGAAATATATTAATTTATACATGAAGTATATCAATATAATTTATACATACAAAGTATCAATTTTTTAGTTTCTTGTACACTTAACAACCAAAATGCTCACATAGTATCTCACAATTGAACCTTATAACTTCATTTAAAATAAACTAACTAATCATGACCATAACAAACTAACTTAATTCTATCTACAAGAAATAAGAAAACTAATAGTTTGCATATTCATATGAACTTTATAACTTTATGCATATATATACATATAAAAATAATACTGATTGAATTTTTTCCCTTTATTCAAGTTGTATCAACATAATCAGTTTAGGTATTAAAATATAAGGCTAAAATGAAATTATACCTTCAAACAAATCTTCAAGACATTCAATGTTTGATAATTAAATGCTCAACAACACTTCATAGTTTGCAATAGTGGAATCATTATTACTAATACTAAAATGAAACAATGAATATGCCATTCAACTTACCCAGCTACATACATAAATGGTAACACCAATGAATGGTCTGACAACTAAAAGATCAACCTATCTTTAATAATTAGAAAACCACTTAAATTATCTAATCATAACATTACATTTCATAACATATTACAACTTAAATATAATCAATGAAGTTAATTACACTATACATCAATGTAGAATGCATGTAGCCTAAAACATTTAAGGGTAACATAGACCTATTATTGTTTCAAAATTCCATGGTCTAAATGGCCATAGTCCCTCTAAGAAGCTAGTGGTGAAAGGGAACCTCCATGTAGCTAGTTAGAAGGTTGAGATCTTGTTTGTTAATAGAATTAACTAGAAAAATTGCTCTACCAACTAAGAACGACCATGCACCACCACCCATAAAATCAAGAAAGAGCTCTCAATTTATCAATCCTTACCATGTCTAGACCTGGTAATTTTCCTCATGTTGAGTCAACTCATTTTATAATTTTATTTCTTTACAATCAACATTAAAACAACTCAAATCCAAGAGAAGTTCAACTAAGTAATCTTATGCATGCAAATAAAATAAAACAAATTCTCACCTCTCTAATCCCAATGAGCCTAACCATAAATGGACCTAGACCACCCCATCCATCAACTAGAATTGATTCTGACCAGATAAAAATAAGTAAGGTAACAATGTTTACTAAGCTTGAATTAACAAAATAAATGATGGAAACATTCAAACAAGATTGTTTACATACATGGGTAACAACACTAACACCTTTATAGTTATTCTAATTGCTAAATCTCATGTTAGAGATTTTAAGATTAAAGATTAATAGTGCAATCCATGGAGTTTCACTTGTAATCCTCAATCTATCATTAGGGTACAACACCCAAAATAAATACAATTGTATTACTATTAGTAACCCTAAATACAAATATTATTCTTTAAATATTTCCATCTAAGTAAAATGAAATTAAATGACTCAAGTAACTTTTGAGAAATGAACTAAACCATATACTCAAAATAAAATCATAAAAATTTCATGAAAATATTATCAAACTTACAACATTCTAATAATGACATCAAAACTCAACTCAAGTTCTCATACAAGGCAACATATTCACACGTCTAGTGAAAATAAAGTCAATCATGCTAATCAAATAAAACAACATCAAATATCTTTAAAGTTCTAACTCAATGTTGACCAACATTATCAAATGAAAAATCATGATAAAAAAATCTTAAGGTCATTATTAATAGTTGGTAATTATAATATCAACATAGTCCATTCATACAAATGTTTAAAGTCAAATAGTTAAAAGTCATGATGTCTTTAAATCTTCAGAATAATCCTTTCGATCCTAGTCAAACAATCATGAATGATAATAAAATCAAAAGATCATTCAAACTTTTCTGAATATATTCAAAAACCCTCATAATGATATAAATTCATATCCTAACCATATGAATTCAATTTATATACAATAAAATAATAATAAAACATTTTTTAATGAAAAACCTAAGGAACTTGACCCTTGTAAAACCTTTAAATTTTCCTTATTTTCCATGGCCGTTGCTTAAGAAATGCATAGGTTTGTTTTTGTTAGGAAAGAAAACCCAATTAAAAACTTGAAGTATAAATCAAGGGTTTCTAACTCATAAATAGGATTTAAAAAAAAAAAAGAACCCGTAATATAATGTACATAGTCGTAGCCCTAAATAAAATTAAAAATAATAATGATCTTCCATTAAAAAAAAATGAACTTTTACCTAACATGTACACATAAATCACAACTAGTATGCTTTGGTCGAGCCATGATGGCCACCATTTCTATGCTAATGAAAACAAATACAAAACCTAAAAAAAACATAAACCCTAATGGGTTTAATTCATATAAACAAGCCATTCGACCATTTTCTTGCAAGCTAAAAAATAGTAAAATGACTTCATATTTTTCCAATAAAAACCTAATCTATACTATCAAGGCTAAACCATAAAATAACTCAAAATTTTAAATACAATACTTACTTGAATATTAGTCAAAATAATGCAAAAGAATGGTGATTTTACTTTTTTTCCTTGCCTTCATAAACTTCTAGCCTTTCACACTTAAAATTCAAAGACCAGTAGACCCACTAATCCAATTTCCACTAATAAAAAACTTCCAAAAAATTGTGTATGACCGATAAGACAAATGACTCAATACAATTTAAACACCAAATGAAGATCATGCATCCAACTGCATTCATATTTCCCTTGGTTGCAACAAAGACCTCCAAATAATTAATCATAAGCGAAAGGCTAATTTAAAATGTTAAAATGCCTTGGAAACATAATCAATGACTAATGCCTTTTAATCTAAAATGAAATAGGACCGTGATAAATATGTCACTCAAGATTTTAAACATCAAACAAGATTTCATCAATGAATAAGATAACATTCGAAGAATAATGCAATGTTAAAAAATGGGCAAGTATCGAATCACATTTAATAATAAAAATAAATAACTAAACGAAGTAATCAACAAACAAGGAGTCAAAATTGACTCAAGACTTGATTCATTTCAATTGTTAGGATTGTGGAGCTAAAAGCTTCACTGATGCAGACACAGAAGAGGTTGCAGGAGAGTTGCTGAGTGTCAGAGACACTGGCGTCGGTCAGGCCAACTGACGTCGGCAGGATAAGGCAGGAAGGCAACCAACGTCGGTCAGAGATCAGCGGGCATCGGCGACCCCCAGGCGGATAGGGACCGGCGTCGGTCACCTGTGTGGTTCAACTGTGAGCTAATTATGGGCAGTTAGCTAATGAACCAAGTGTTTGCATGATCAGGGCTAATTATAGACTGAGAGCTGCGGATCTAATTATTGTAATTAGATGTCTAATTATTGTTTGGATGAGATCTATATAATAGACTCATGGTTGTATTGGAAAAGTGTGCTAGGGAGTAAGAGAGCATAATTATAAGCTCCTTCTGTGTGTGAGGTAGAGCAATGGTGCATTCCTCCTAGTGCCTCAGTACCAGGTGTGTTGGTGTTGGATTGGAGAGCCACCTGGGTTCTTCAAGAGTGTAGGATCTTGGTCATAGTTGCATGGCCTATATAGGAGATCTACATGGTAAGTAAGATCGTTGATCTGTAGGTGTATGTGTGTGCAAGGTCGAGGTTCACAGGTGAGTAGAACCGTTGTTTGATTTTTAGGTGTGCAAGGTCATATAGACAGCAACACAACAGGGAGCAGTATCAGGCAAGATCTACTTGGAGTACAGGTGTGTACTCGGATAGAGCAAGAGGAAGGCAAGGAAGTTCCCTCCATAAGTATGGTCTGTTGAATTGCAGGTTGTTGCAGATTCATGGGAGATCTACTTGAAGTACCTTGACTACTTGTGGAGCACGTGGAGTGCTTATGGAGTGCGTGGAGCACTTGTGGTGTGCGTGGAGCATGGGAGGTGAACACCAACTCTGTATTTGAGTTGGGTGTTGGGACCTGTGAGAGGGAGAGCTTTGGGGAGAAGATTTACTGTTCACTTGAGGTGTGGGAAACCTCTGTAAGGTGGTGGAGAAGAAGTGGCATCTTCTTTATTGTATTCTTTTCTGTATAAAGTGTTAATACAAGTTGTGTATTGTCTCTCATATGCTGTGTTATTCTGAATTCTAGTTACTTGGTGATTCTAGTTATTTCCACATATTAAGTTGCTTGAAGTTTGGTAATCAATTGTATGCTTCCAGTTTCGCATCCTGACAAGTGGGATCAGAGCATGTTTGTTGTTCTAGATTCCTGACAAGTGGTATCAGAGCTAAGGTTGCAGGAAGCAGGTTGTGTTTTGGTTACAGGGCACTCTCAGGGGTTTTCTGATTGAGTGGGAGTAGAGCAACGACAGATCAAAGTAAGCTAAGAATGGAGGAGTTGAAAAGCACAGACGGTTACTCATGGTCCTATGGAAAGAAAGAGCAGGTAAAAGAACATTATTGGTTGGTAGCAGATCAGCATGAAGAAACTGAAGATACAGATGTTGCAGGTGTTGTTGCACAGGATGTGTTTGCAGGTTTCTTGGATAAAGTTGAATCTTGGATAAAAGATTCGGTTGCCTCTTTCCATGCAGCCCCAGGTAGAAGAGCTGGTAAGCCTTGCCAAAGAATTGGCAAAGGGGAAGTGAAGCTGAAATTGCAGGCGGCCAACACACAGTTGTTGATGAAGGTCATGCAGGTCCCAGGTTTGGAGATATGGCTAATTTCTTCAGAAAGATTGGGTGATGAGAGATGCACAAGAACTCTCACAGCGGTAGCACTTGAATTAGTTGGTGGTAAGAAAATAGGTATACTTTATCTACTTGTTTATATTACTGATTCTTCTTCTATTGCGGAGACGTGGCTTCGTAGGCTTGGTCACATGAGCAGGAAGGAGATGCATGTTCTTAAGCAGAAGACAGATATATTTGACAGGCTTAAGAATTGGAAAGCCTTGGTGTTCTTGGAGGAGATGGTGGATAGAGTTCAGTGGATGAGGCTGGATACATCTGAGCAGAGCAGTTTGGACATGGGTTTTGATCCAAAGGAGCTCGCGGGTAAAAATTCATCACTCACAGGCGAACACAGACACCGGCGTCGGTCAGGAGGAACCGGCATCGAACAGACAGGTGCCGATGTCGGTCATGTGCAGACCGAAGCCGACGATGTCGGGCAGGGTAAGACCGACATCGGTCATGGGACCGACGTCGACAGTATGTAAGACCGATGTCAGTCAGGAAGGCCGACGTCGGCAGTAGGGACACCGCATGGTCCGTAGTCAGGGACAGATGCATGGAACCGATGTCGGTCGGGTGCAGACTGTGGGGTGACCGAGGTCTATCACTGTAACAAATTTTGGGTGGACAACATGCTGTCAAGGAGTCTTAAACACCCATACGGAGGACTGAAGGCATAAGTAGGCCCTCAAATTCATGTTCCTCTTCTTCATACTTGTTGTTGATTATAGAGCAGGAAGGATCCAGGAAACAGGTGTGAGCTAGGCAGGATTATGATGCAGAACCAAGCGGGAGATTTGGTAGGTTTGCTAGCTGGATGAAAGCACAGAGATGAATGGATGCCTTAGTAGAAGAATAGAGAGAACGGATACGTGAGACGGAAGACCAGGCATATGGTCTTGAGGAGCTGCAGGACAGTGGTATCGGGTTTGACAGGTGGAGGACGAAGCATGGCTTCAGTCAGTGTCAGGTAACTACTGTGGTTTGTCTTACCAGGTGGATGATGAGTCATGACATCATTCTGTTGCTGTATGTGGATAGTATGCTAGCTAGCAGGGGAGTACATACAGGGTTTTGCTGAGCTAAGGGTAAGATTATTTCAGTGGCATGTCATGAGGAGTTTGGAGCAGTGGAATTCTTTGACATGGGAGGCATGAAGATCACAGGTTGATTTTGTCTCCAGTAGGAGCTGATGTGAATCAGGTGTTGGCGAGGTTCGGGATGCAGAGCCGGAGCACACTAAGGGCTGGACAGGTACAGTGTCTGAAATCACATGAGGTCTGGTATAGACCTGAGTATTCCCATGCAGTGGGAGCTGTCAGAGTTAGGAGCCAATTCGGGGAAGTGGGTTCTCAGTTTTTTGAGAGGGACCGACAGCAGGTGTTGCTATGCAGGGTCATGACTTCACTACAGGTGTTGTAGGTTTGGATGTGGCAGGGTACTCGGATGACAGGTGGTACACCACGGGATGTGTGGTGGGTTGTCTTCAGGTGGGAGCTTGAAGAGGGATACAAACCAGGAAACAGATTAGACAGAGTACAGGTACAGGTATAGTGAAGCTGTTTATCTCCAAGTGGGAGATTGTTAGGATTATGGAGCTAAAAGCTTCACTGATGCAGACATAGAGGAGGTTGCAGGAGAGTTGCTGAGTGTCAGAGACACCGGCGTCGGTCAGGCCAACCGACGTCGGCAGGATAAGGCAAGAAGGCAACCGACGTCGGTCAGAGATCGGCCGGCGTCGGCGACCCCCAGGTGGACAGGGACCGGCGTTGGTCACCTGTGTGGTTCGACTGCGAGCTAATTATGGGCAGTTAGCTAACGAACCAAGTGTTTGCATGATCAGGGCTAATTATAGACTAAGAGCTGCAGATCTAATTATTGTAATTAGATGTCTAATTATTGTTTGGATGAGATCTATATAATAGACTCATGGTTGTATTGGAAAAGTGTGCTAGGGAGTAAGAGAGCATAATTATAAGCTCCTTCTATGTGTGAGGTAGAGCAATGGTGTGTTCCTCCTAGTGCCTCAGTACCAGGTGTGTTGGTGCTGGATTGGAGAGCCAGCTGGGTTCTTCAAGAGTGTAAGATCTTGGTCACAGTTGCATGGCCTATATAGGAGATCTACATGGTAAGTAAGATCGTTGATCTGCAGGTGTATGTGTGTGCAAGGTCGAGGTTCACAGGTGAGCAGAATCGTTGTTTGATTTGCAGGTGTGCAAGGTCATATAGATAGCAACACAATAGGGAGCAGTATTAGGCAGGATCTACTTGGAGTACAGGTGTGTACTCGGATAGAGCAAGAGGAAGGCAAGGAAGTTCCCTCCATAAGTATGGTCTGTTGAATTGCAGGTTGTTGTAGATTCATGGGAGATCTACTTGAAGTACCTTGAGTACTTGTGGAGCACGTGGAGTGCTTGTGGAGTGCGTGGAGCACTTGTGGTGTGTGTGGAGCACGGGAGGTGAACACCAACTCTGTATTTGAGTTGGGTGTTGGGACCTGTGAGAGGGAGAGCTTTGGGGAGAAGATTTACTGTTCACTTGAGGTGTGGGAAACCTCTGTAAGGTGGTGGAGAAGAAGTGGCATCTTCTTTATTGTATTCTTTTCTGTATAAAGTGTTAATACAAGTTGTGTATTGTCTCTCATATGCTGTGTTATTCTGAATTCTAGTTACTTGGTGATTCTGGTTATTTCCGCATATTAAGTTGCTTGAAGTTTGGTAATCAATTGTATGCTTCCGATTTCGCATCCTGACAAGTGGGATCAGAGCATGTTTGTTGTTCTAGATTCCTGACATCAATATGCATACGAATCCAAAAAGATAAACTCACTGGAATAAATCAAGCATACACAAATGACTCAAACACATTATAAACAGTCAAAACTCAGTTTTTGCAATTTTAAGTTCACTGTTTCTTTTCATTCACTTTCTTGACCTCACTCAACTACTTAGATTCACATCCAACCTAGCTCATATCTAGTACTTGTAGTCATAACAAACCATCAATAGTATCCATACTATATAAGAGCAAAAAACACAATAACAACAATAAATGTAATAATATAACTAAACTGAATAATGAATTAGTAACTCATTAAGCATGAAGTATACAATGATGTAATGAAAGATATATAAAATAACTATCTTAACAACAATCAAAATGGATCAAACATAGATCACAAAACTATATCACAATAATAAGTCAAATAATTATGTTTTGAATAGTTTATAACTAAAGGATAACAAGGGAAATAAATGCAGTCAAACAAGGTCATGACATAAACTACATGAAAAATTCAATCCAAAGATTGATATGAGTTGAACATCACTTTGTACTTAATAAGTTGAGAAAACATTGAGATATAATACTTTGTAATTTAATATAAAGTAATTTTGTGAGACATACATAATATTTATTTTAAATTTAAGCACATACGTACTAATAATATTATTAGGTCCTTATTATTTTACCTTATATTTTATTAGTGTATCTAAACAAGATAACACTTTTAAATATTTAGATTGTCTAAGATATGTATAAATTAAGTAGATTTGAATGGACTAGTATATGTTAAATTACACTTTAATTTTATTAGAAATGACTAAGAATAGTAACATACTTTGCTTGTTAATTTTGTGTAGGTGATATGAAATATTGAAACTAGATAAAGAGCCATTTGGATATAAAAATTGTCTAAATCTACCTAGATGAATTTAGTAGTAATTGGATGCCTACATAAACCTGGAGTTGTATGACCCTTAATAGGAATGTCCCTATTGGATGCGATAGAATGTTATAAAGTGGTCACTACCCTACTTTTAAGCCACTATTCTATGAAATATCATAATCTTGATGTGTGTGCACTTCCAAAATTAACTCTCATTCACTTTTAAAACTTAGATCCATTTTAAACATTAGGTTTGCATTAAAAAAGAAATGGAAAAGATGGGTTATGCTGAGCCAAACCCATTGATGAGTGGTTAATTGTTGCCTATATTTAAAATATTTATAAGATGGCTAAAACTACATGTATTTATGCTATTAGTTGTATGTGTGCAATAGTGCTAATTTAGTATGGATGTAATTTATAACTTAGCTTTCAATAGTTTAAAATATGAAAACTTGAATTGTCTTGGGTGCTTCAAACATGGATAAGGCATTTTATTTTGCAGGGCTTCACATTTGGAAGCTGTAAGGTTATTCCTCTCAATATGTAAATGTTATAAGTATTCTTGGTAGGTGATATATAGGTGATTTCAATATGGGAATAAGATTAAGCATAGTATGCATAAATACTTATCTCTTTGGGTAACTTATATTGCCATCAAAATTCTAAACATATAGGCTAACCCATAATAAAGATATAAATTTAGGAAAATGACCATTTCAAATCACACATACAACTTCAATTAGGTGGATGTCTCTAATAAATAGGATCCATTTGAGTATGGATATAATTATCCAAAAATAATGAAATTATGATCTAGTGATCAAAATATAGTCTAATAAAGATAACAAATAGATTAGGCACAAGCTATGGAATTCATGTAGGTGACTAATTGAAAATTGAGAAGGCCATACCCATAGAAGGTGAATGGTTTAGAATAAGTGTGGAAAATATTTATGTAAGAACACACAATTCATATATGGTAAAGATAGGGCAATATTAACATTGTCAAATGTCTAATACCATATTTATGTGTGTATAAATTCCCATCTCTATTATAGTATCCATAATTATAGAGTAAAAGTAAAAATAAATTGTGTACATTAGTGGGTAACCTCACTTTTTCTTTGTGAAAATTATTTGGGTGTCTATCTTTATCCATGAAAACCTAAAATAAAATATGCAATAATTAATTCCCATTTATGTTATGCAATATAAAGTGAAATAGATCAATGAAACATTTGAAATTTGAATATAAATGAAGGAATACACTTGTAAGTAGGCAAATCATATTTCCATTTGAAACAATGGAAAATTAGGTAATTACACCCCAATGTGAGTACCTTTGTGTAAAAAATGGGTTGGGAAGATAAACATTCTAATACTAATGAATAAGGATAATTCTTGGCCATTGATAAATGTACAACCTCGACTTCAAAACTAATTTAACTAATCTTGAACCTATAATAGGTTCAAGATGGAAAAGGTGGTTCCCCACACTAGAATCATATGTAAATGTGGAACCCATAATAGGTTCATGTGTAAATATGAATAGACCAAATTAAATGTTGTAGATGGGTTTTAGATATAGAATGTTATTTTTAGTTTCTTTAGTAATAATTGAAAAATATAAAATACATGCATGAAAAACATCCAATCACCATATCATGATCAAACTATCCAAATATGATATAGAATGCCATTAATCTATATGTCACTCTACCCCCAATATTATAAATATGATAACCTGTCACTCATGAACATTTTGTTTTACCCTAATTTGGATTGATGGGTGAGATTTATCTAATTAATATATAACTTTTAAATAGAATTCAAATTATAAGATATGAAATTTAAGGATATATATGAATGTAAATGATTGACAATTATTTTTTGTAATTTCCTAAGCGTATATTATAAATATGGAAAGTACTAAAGAGATCAAAATATTTAACTTTTTTGGTCGACTGTTTGACTATTTTTGGAAATGAAAATCAAGGATAAACATGCTAATATTTTTGTCAATTTTGGAACTATTCTACATCCTACATTGGGTTGATTCCACATGATTGAGTATATTAGGTCTATTGTGGCCAACACACCCCATTTTATTTGAAATGGGGGACCCCTCCAAAAATCCTAAGAATCAGAGCTCTATTGTTCTTTCTTTTGGTTCTTGTTGGTTTCTCTTGAGCTTAAATCTTTGGAATATATGTCACCCTATTTTTCACTAACAAGAACACACCTCATTTATTTTTATATAACTAAGGTAAACTTGTTATTTCATGAATTAAGATGTTAACATTATAGGTTTTCTTTTAATAGGACCTCCTAGAGTCTCATTCCTTTCTTGAAGCAACAAACCCATCACCCTTCATGGAAAATCAAATTCGTAATAAAGGATGAGTAAGTATTGAATATATTGTGTATCTTTTTCAATTATTACTTAGTCTATTTTTATGGATTTTGTAGAGGAAATAAATTGGTTGAATGAGAATGTGCCACATCACTAAGTGTCATAATGGTCACTCCTTAAACTTGTTAGATATGTTAGATCTTGAGAGAGCTTGGATGAATGAGAAGGTGACACATTGCATAATTGTTAGTATGGCTTGTCCTTGGACCTATCAGAGATGTAAGATCTTAAGAGAGTTTGGTTGAATGAGAAGGTGCCATGTTACTTAAGTGTTATAATGGATAGTCTTGATACTTGTTAGAGATGTCAGAGCCTAAGAGAGCTTGACCAAATGAGAAGGTGCCATTTCACCTAAATGTTAGAATGGCTAGTCCCCAAACATATTAGAGATGTTATATCCTAAGATAGCCTAGTAAAATGAAAAGGCACCACATCACCTAAGTGTTAAAATGGCTAGTCCCTATACCTATAAAAGATGTCAGAGCCTAGGAGAGCTTAGATGAATGAGAAGGTACCATATCGCCTAAGTGTAAGAGTGGCTAATCCCCAGACCTATTAGATATGTTAGAGCCTAGGAGATATTGGCTAAATGAAAAGGTGATACATTGCATAAGTGTGAAAGTGGCTAGTCCTTGAACCTATTAAAGATGTCAGATCTAGGGAGAGCCTAGCTAAATGAAAGGGCATCATGTCACAAAAGTGTAAGAGTGACTAGTCCTTAGACCTATTAGAGATGTTAAAGCCTAGGAGAGCTCGACCAAATCAATAAGTGCCACATCACCTAGTAAGGCAGATGAACTAGTAGTCACTTAAGGCCCTAAGAAGGTCAAAATAATGTATGAATGAGGTTAGAGAACCAATCAAGACATGCCACATGTCCTTAGGCAACACATCACCCTTTTTAAGAGATTGACATGGAGTACATATCCATGCTTAGGTGCTAACCATTAATAGGAGGACCAATGAGTAGATGACATGTGTCATAAAGTTAGAGTTAATTAACAAGCCTCTAAGAGATGTGAATGTATGCCTACCACACATTGGGCATTCCTATAATTGGGATGTTGCTAAGATAAAGGTATTTCTTTATGTTGACTTGTTCAAAAACCTATTTCATAATGCCATCCATGTGCAGGATGGGTTCCAAAACTAGGTGTGTTCACCTAATTCTCAACACCATATTAATGATATCTCTAGGATTGATTATAAGGTGTACTACTCCCTCTCAGATTGTAAATTATATTACAATGTGATAATAGTGATGATCTAGATGGGGACCTACCAAATATATGATGTCCTTCATGACTGGGCTGAGAACCTATATGCTAAATGGGTTAATAAGGAAGATATTAATGCATACATGATCGGCACCTTTCAAGGGGAAGTCTAGATAGGAATGATCCTATTGAACTAATTATTAAAGGCCTATAATTACTTACACATCAATGATACATGAGTTCCCCTCATTTATATGATCCTCACACTCTCCAAAGTTCTAGATATGGGAGGAACGATCAACTTCAAGTTGGTCAAGGCCATTATAGATGCTTATTTAGGAATAATTTCTACATGATGAGCTACCTTGTGGATGTAGTTTATGGGATGATATATTTTAAGCCTTCAAATTTTCCTACATGGGTTCTTGGGGGATCGGTGGTCCATGTGGTCTTCTACAGGCTAAATGGCCACCAATTCTAGAACCACATTCGAGACATATGCAAGTATTTCTACCCAGTGGTCGACCAAGTGATCAATGAGGCCCTAATGTCCCAACTACCATAATCAATCATGGATTCCTTCATCACCATCTAGGACTACTAGATTTATAAAAATAACACCTTGATTTAGATTATGTGTTTCTTTTTAATATCCCCTTTACCTTCCTATTTCATTTTTAACCATCTATCAGAGTATGAGATTGCTTATTAGTTGGTGGAGGGCATCTTCAAGTTTTGTATACATCATCAATAAAAGGCATTACCAGCACTTCTAACCATAATTAGGCACCACATCTACAATGCCTTCCTTCCCATCTCAAAAGAAAAGCTCTAACACTAGGACCCAAAGGGGATAATAAGATCTCACTTGGCATGGTATTCATCCTGCTTGAATATCAACTATGGTCATCAAATAGAGGATGATGACAAGGTCTACTTGGATGACACAAATGACCAGGAGGTGTTGTCTTAGATTATAATAAGGAAAAGAAGGGAAGAATGTTTAGGTGATCCCATATGCATTTTTATTAGCTCCTTATTGGTCTATAGAGGATCCAACTCTAACTCCTCCTACTATCTCCTAGAAGATCTTATAGGTCATTGATGAGGCCACCAATTTCTATATTTTGTAGCCTCATCCATACCTAGTATATATATTTTTCTATGTAAATACCCATAACCATCCATGACTCATACAAATGAATGAATGAATTTATGATTTTATGTGTGCATTGATATATATATATATATATATGTTATGAATTATTGATGATTTTTCCTTGATTATATTATACTTGTGTAATTTTATTTAACAAGAATTTGAAGGATAACATAAGGTTTCAAGATCTAATTTGAGTACAACATTTTTAGACTGCCTACAATAACTGTAAGCTCCACCTACAGGCTACTCGTAGCCATTGCAAGTTGCCCATAACAATTATAAGCTCCACCTATAGGCAACACGTAGCCACTACAAGTTGCCCTATCAACTTTAGTCTTCACCTAGAGGTTACTCATAGCCACTATAGAGTATTTGTATTAAATATAGGCTTCACTTATAGGTTGCTCATAGCCACTATACAAAATAGAGCTATTATTGTGATCAGATCTTAAGGACACATCCAGATATTTTGGGAACTGAATGGATGATTGGAAAGGACCATAGATATTGTATAAACTCTCTACATGTAAGGAAATTTGGATGCGATTCCAAAGATGATAAAGATAAGGACAATGGAAAGAAGATACAAATAAATAAACCAACAAAATAGTATACTATGTTCTTAACCCAACCAAGCCTAAAACAAGTAACTTTAGTTACTAACCACTTGAAGGTTGACTAGGGTAAGTTATAAAGTATTTATATATATTTTAGTTTGGTGTCTTTAAGTGTAAGTTAATAAACTACCTTCTATATTTGATGGTAGAACCTAGATCATATTAGGAGTTAGTGAAGTTAAAATTGAGATTGGATAGTTAATAGAACTATAGACGTCATTGAATTTTAATCTTCTATAACAATCTTTAATTGATATAGATTTGAGTAATGATAAAATTGATTCTATAAGAAGCTTTTTCAAATATCTTGGAGAAGGATTGGAACTTAGATCTAAATGAGGAAGGGCCCCCTTAGAAGGAGTTGTCGTGAAGATCCTAACCCTCTTTAGTTAAGAGTGTGTAAGTCGATTTCATTATTAATCTGATTATATAAAGTATGATGCATGTGTGATTTATAAGTGTGAAGTATTTCTATATTTCTATCATAATAGTTTTATAATATAATTATCTAGTGAATTTAATATAAGTTCAATATACTACAACCAGTAAAGTAAGATGATTTATGAATCAATAATGTATATATAGTGCTAACATCCTTGAAAAGCGTAAGTACCCTAGGTTGATAATTAATGTTAATCAAACTCAAGGATTTGGTATTCACCAGGTAATTAGTCTATAAATTTTTTTGGCATCATTGTCAGGGAGGGTGTCAATTATTATTTTCTAAAATCAGTCATTATTTTTTAATATTGGTTAGTGTACTATTCTACCCAGTTGATCAAGTCAAGTGAGGAAACTATGGTGTCTTATGTCAAATGTCTAAGTTCTTGGACATATAGTTTCAGCTAGGCAAGTTGAGTGAGGGCTCTATGATGTCTTATGCCATATGTCTAAGTTTTTGGAAGTAAATGATGCATAACCTTGAATGCTTTTTTACAATCTTATAATTTACTTAGTTCATGTTTTTACGATTTATTTTTTGTAAGAGTGATTTATTTTTTGAAAAATGTGCCCTTATTTTTATTGCTTTCATTTCCTATTTTATAGGATAATTTTTCTACTTTTATTTTTTATTTTTTAGGATAATTTTCCTACTTTCATTTTCTGCTTCTTAAAATAATTTTCCCACTTTCAGTAGATAACTTTACTATTTTCTAGAAGTAAAATTTCAATTCTAGTTATTTTGATTTCTGCACTCTTTTATTGTATTTTTTGCTTATTCTAAAACAACCCCTGGAACACTTGAAAAAAAAAAAGACACTAATCCTATGCAGGAAAGAAAAAGATAACTGAAAGATATAGTAAAACATTTATGTAGAAAAAAAAATATTCTCAAGAGAGATTCCTACGAAACAAGCCACAAGTTGATACCATGAAAGAATCATAAATACCTAAAAAAACCAAGAATCTTGTTGAAAAACATATCATAAGCCAGAGGGATCTTGAAAAAGGAAACACTACAAATTGAAGGAAGCAACTTGCAAAATAACTACTATTGACTTTGAAAAAGGAAATGAAAGCAGAGGGAGCATTAACTAAGTTAGTAAGGATAAATGAAAGAGAATAACTTCATGAACTAAACACTCTAGAAATTAGCATCAAAACAACATTCCATCAAGTATTTATTGAACAGATCCAAGAAATCTCAAAATAATCTTTAGATTTCTCATCAAGAAAAAAGATTACAGAGTAGTAGATAAACATTTAATCTGATACTGATGAAGGGACTGATAAATAATTTTAAAATATGAACTTGAGTACCTTTGGTATCCATATCTCAAGAAAACCCATCATGAATAGAGAAGGAGACTTTGTGGATAAAAATAGGACTCTAGACATAGTTTTAAATTTTCTATTCCAGGTGTAACATGCATAACACAAATAAAAAAAATCCTACCCTTAGCCTTACCCAATTTTAGAGGCATATTCTCTGAAAACCCAAACACCTTTTTGTTTGAATTTGATATCCTCTATAAAAGCTATGACTACATGCAAGATGCACAAAAATTGAAACTTTTTATAGCCACCCCCAAGGACTCAACACTTCATTGGTTCATGGGACTAGGTAGTAATTCAATTCTCACTTGGGAGGATATGAAAAAGAAAATTTTGACTAAGTATCATGTATATGAACAAGGAATAAGTTACAAAATAAATGACATCTTTAGGATGACTCAAGAAGGGGATGAATCTTTAGAAGACTATGTTGAATGGTTCGTGTTCAGTGTATAGAAATTCAAACAAAGTGCACTAGGAGAAGAACCTCTAAAACTCATCTTCCTGAAATGAGTCTAAGAAGACTATCTAGAAGTATTAGACCTAATGATTAGGGGAGATATCTCTCATCTACCATTTGTAAACATCAAATAATTGAGCATGAATTATTCTAGGTCTACCATAAACAAAGTTAGGGGCAACAAGCTTCCACTAGCAGCTGTAAGTGGCCTATCAAAATCTAAAGTTAGTAACCTATTAAAAGACATGAAACAAAATATCATTAGTCATTTAGCCACCCAACTAGATAGCCTTCACTCCAGGAAAAGGCAAACAACCTTAGATCAAGCTTTAACCATCTATTATCTAGATTTTAAGAGGAAGAAGACACATTATAGGTGTCATGAGGTTTAGGCTAAATTAGCTAACATCACACTTGAATAACTAGAAAGAGTAGAGCTACATGCTGTAGGAGGAGATGGAGACCAAGTTTTCTATGTTGCACAAATAAATCCAGAGGTTCAACAACCATCTTATCCATGTATGGGACAAAATCCACATTTTTCAAATTCTACCTCCTTTAACTCACAATTTTCAAATACTACTCCCAATTGGACTAGTCCATAGATGAATGTCCCACCTCCTAATTTTAACTGATAACCACCTTAGACAAGCTACCCCACTACCTCTTAGAAACATCCACAAAATGCATCCCCACCTCCTAATTCTAGATGATATCCACCTCATATAAGCTACTCCACTACCTCCTAACAACCTCCATAAAATACATCCCCACCTTGGACACAAGCTTGGCAACTACCCCAAGGTCCACCCTTCACAAACTAGTGGCAATAGCCTTGGAGACCCAATTAGTCTTGGGGAAACCATCAATGATGATTCTATATATAGTAGTAATAATAACCTCCTACTCTTATGCCCAATACATATGCTACACCCAAGCCTAATTAGCTCCCTACCCAACCTATCTGAAACCCTACAAATAAGCTAGTTCAACCAACCTTTAATACTAAATCTATCTAGTACCCAACATATGTGGCGAACATTAGTGAAGTTCACCTATGTTTAGAGAAAGTTCTACCACCTCCAACCCCACTCATAATAATGGATTCAAATTAAGAAACCCCAGAAGATCAGGCTAATCCACCTTCATCACCAAAAGAACTCTCTAAACCAACAAATAAAGCTATTACTGAAATGGCCTCACCATTTATAAAACATCTTACCCTTCAACACCACACAATTAAACCTGAATTTGATTTCATAAGACAACTTAAAAATATTTATGTTAAAATTTCCCTCTTCTAGGACATCAAAGATGTGCCCATATATTCTAAAG
Organism: Torreya grandis; assembly: GCA_037957365.1. Lineage (NCBI taxonomy): Eukaryota > Viridiplantae > Streptophyta > Pinopsida > Cupressales > Taxaceae > Torreya > Torreya grandis. The sequence goes on along the minus strand of JARHVA010004164.1, from coordinate 101,839 downwards.
CTATTAGAGACTTATATCTAAGTAAGATTTAAAGGAAGAAGGATCCCAATATAATACATGTGATTGGCCAGCTGGTAGACCTTATGCTGGGAAACACCCTACCAAAGAAATATTCAGATCTAAGATGCCCAGGAGTTACAGTCTAGATCCATGATCAATAGCTATCTAATACATTGATGGCTCTGAGGGCTGTAATAAATATAATGATATTTGAAACGATGCACAAACTACAGCTGGATAATATTCCTCCCACATCTACAATGTTATAAATGGCTAACAGGGCTAGAGTTAGACTAGAAGGAATCATTGAAGATCTTGTTATTACTATAGATATTTGGGAGTATCCTATAGATTTCATTATGATACAACCTAAGTCTAATTTGAGTGGATATCCTCTTATCTTAGGACATCCTTGGCTTGCCACAACTGAGGCCTTCAATAGCTATAGATCAGGTGATATGTTGATCTCCAATGATAACCATACTAAGAAGTTAGTCCTCTATCTTGTAGCATAGCCAACCTTGGCACTATAATATACATTATGGGCTAAAGAAGATGAGGCAAAACAACCTCTCTAGATACCTGTATTCACCATAGACCATACATACACCTTGGCTAATCAATAAGATGATGCAATTATTTTCAACATTATCTAAAATAATTACCAAACTCATTCTACAAATCTTAGCCACTTGTAATGTGTTGAGTGCCCATTTTTTAGCTTTTAAAAAGTAGATAAATCTGATGCATCTATACAAGAAATATTCCACTAGCTGCTGCCTCATAACTATAGCCAAACCAGATCAGTTATCAATATAGAAATGATGAAAGCACTCTCATTGAAAATTGAAATCTCTTTAGGAAAAACATTACTTATTAATAGCAAGTTAGAGTCAAATGAGGAAAAACATGTAGTCAACATGCTGCATGCAAACCAACGTGTTTTTTTATGGGATTATAAGAACATGCTCATAATTAGCCCAAAAACATGCACACATCATATCTATATCAAAGAAGAGTGCCAACCAATTAGATATCCATAACATAGGATGAATCCAACTCTTAGAGAAATAGTCAATGTGGAATTATAGAAACTACTAACCAATAAATTTATATACCCCATCTTAGATATTGAATGGGTTTCACTCTTGGTAATTATACCAAATAAAAATGGAGAATGGAATGTATGCATAGATTACAAGGAACTTAATACAACAACTACAAAGGATAATTTTCCTCTACCTTTAATTGATCAGGTGTTGGACACACTAGCAATGAAGAAATATTTTGCCTTTCTAGATGGCTTCAATGGTTACAACTAAATTAACATTACTCCTGAGGACCAGGAGAAGACCACCTTCACTTGTCTTTGGGGTACTTATTCTTATACTGTATTACCTTTTGGGCTATGTAACACTCCTATAACATTCTAGAGAGCTATCTTGAGTATCTTTGTAGATATGGAAAATGAATTTGTAAAAAATTATATGGATGACTTCACTATTTATGGAGAAACATTTGATGAGTGCCTGAACAACTTGAAGAAAGTGTTACAACATTGTTAGAAGCACCATTTGTATTTAAGTCATAAGAAATGCTACATGTTTTTGATAGAAGGTATTGTCTCAGGCCACCATGTATTTGGTAAAGGAATTAATGTTGACCCTATAAAAATCAACATCATAAAAATCTCCCTATTCCTAAATAATAGAAAGATGTCAAGATTTTTTTAGGACATGCTAGTTACTATAGGAGATTTATCAATAATTTTAGAAAAGTAGCAACATCATTATTCACTCTATTGACTAAAGATGCTAAATTCCTTTGGACTCCTACTTGTGATGCAACCTTCAAATAATTAAAGAAATTATTGACCACTACCCCTATTCTATGTGGTCTTGATTGGAAGCTTCCCTTCCATATTGACATAGATGCTTTAGATACTATCCTAAGAGTTGTGCTATGCCAAAAATAAGGAGCACCCAATTATACTATCTATTTTATAAGCAAGAACCCATAGATAGTAGAATTAAATTACATAGTTACTAAAAAAGAGTTCTTGATAGTAGTTTACGCTATCAAAAATTTCCATCACTACATCATATGGTATCAAGTCTTTTTTCATACAAACCACATAACCATTCAGTACCTTTTGAACAAACTAGCTATCCCAACCAGAGTGATAAGATGGCCACTCTTATTACAATAATTTGACATCACCATTATAGATAAACTTGATAGGGACAATGTTGTGGTTGATTTATTATCATGCCTACAATCTCCTGAAGAAGATACCATAGTGGATGACTTATTTCTAGATGAGCACCTATTTTCCTTCATCCTTACCACACCTTGGTATATTGATATTACTAACTACCTTGACATAGGGTTACTTCCACAACACTTCCTCCCTTAATAAATACGAGATTTGATTAAAAAAAGTGGTAGGTATTCATGGCTATCCAAATTTATTTTCTATAATGGATCTGACTTCCTCATCAGAAGATGTCTTAGAGAAGATGAAGTTCTAGATATCCTCAAAGCCAACCATGATGAACTCTGTGGAAGACACTTTGTAGCAAAGTGTACAATAATAAAAATCTTGTATACAAGATATTATTGGCCCTCACTCCATAAAGATGCAATAAGGTATACTATTCATTATGAGAGATGTCACCATAAGGAGAGACCTATATGTTTAGATGAGATGCCTTTACAACCTCAAATGTTGTTTAAACCATTTGAAAAATGGAGCATAGACTTTGTAGGACCTTTTGATTGAAAATACAATAATAAAGAGTACATCTTGGTATGTACTGACGATGCCACTAAATGGCTAGAAGTCACGGCTCGTATACATGATAGAGATGAAAAGGTGGAAACTTTCATCTATGAAGAAATATTCACAAGATATGGTGTGCTACAAGAATTAGTCACTGATCAAAGACCCCAATTCACTACTAGTTTAATTACTGCTTTGGTCCAAAAATATGAGATTAGGCATAATAAATGATCTCCATATCATCCACAGTCTAATGGATAGGTGGAAGTCACCAATAGGGAGTTAGAAAATATTTTGACGAAGGCTGAATAAAAATCTTGTATACAAGATATTATTGGCCCTCACTCCATAAAGATGCAATAAGGTATACTATTCATTATGATAGATGTCACTGTAAGGAGAGACCTACATGTTCAGATGAGATGCCTTTACAACCTCAAATGTTGTTTGAACCATTTGAAAAATGGAGCATAGACTTTGTAGGACCTTTTGATTGAAAATCCAATAATAGAGAGTACATCTTTGTATGTACTGACTATGCCACTAAATGGCTAGAAGTCAAGGCTCATATACATGATAGAGATGAAAAGGTGGAAACTTTCATCTATGAAGAAATTTTCACAAGATATGGTGTGCTACAAGAATTAGTCACTGATCAAAGACCCCAATTCACTGCTAGTTTAATTACTGATTTGGTCCAACAATATGAGATTAGGCATAATAAATCATCTCCATATCATCCACAGTCTAATGGATAGGTGGAAGTCACCAATAGGGAGTTAGAAAATATTTTGACCAAGGCTGTTAGTATGCCCCATAAGGATTGGGAGGCTAGACTTCCTGAAGTTGTTTAGGCTTACAGAATCACATAGAAGACTACTATAGGCTTGACTTCATATGATTTGGTTTATGGGAAGAAACTTTTATTGCTAATAGAATTTGAGCATAAAACCTTATAGACATCACTAACACTTGTGATGGATATATTTGAACCACAAAAAGAAAAGATTATGCAATTGGATACATTAGATGAATATAAATAGTAGGCACCATAGACCATAAAACTTATACAACATAGTGAATTAGATAGCATGATAGGTACATTAAGACCATGTAATTTAATATAGGTGATTGGGCCCTTCTTTTTGATTTAAAATACAAGGATCACAAGGGTAAACTCTAGACCAAATGGCTTGGTCCATTTGAGATTGAGCATGTTTTTGATAATGGAGCAGTATAACTCTAAACCATTGATTCAATAATATTCCATCTCTTGGTTAATTTCCATATATTAAAATTATATAAAAAACCACTCACTCAAGAAGAGTTTTCTAAACACATACACATGTAATTATAAAGTAGATACAATGATGTGTTGGATTAACATGATGTCTCACCAGACAAAGGGAGAACTAGAAAACACATAGATGAAGAAGGAGAGGAGGACATGCTAGCCCTCCTTTGGCATGAAGACTAAGACCTTCACTTGGTCCTTGACTAGTCACCCTCACTGCTGACTTGGTAAGGACCCAAAATAAACATTTCACTATAAACAGTAGTTAGAGTAAAAAAAATAAACCGAATAATGAAAACCCTTTTTAAATATTATTGATAGTTTTTGGGTAGAAAATTAGCCTATTGGTTTTCCAAAACTATAAAATGGGCCTAAATAGAAAACTAGCTTGCTGGCTATTTAGGGGTAAAAACAAAAAATAAAAAAAAAAAATCATTCTAAGCAAACTATTCATTTTCCTCCAATTGCCAAGAGCTATTTTGTAGCTACTGTAGGCACTTCCTTTAGCTTTTATGGGCTCTTTTGTAGTTGATATGGGCACTTTTCCCATAGCTAGGCATGACCTTGCAGTCACTATGGATACCATCTCTAGTTGCTATAGGCATACCCTAACATCTCTCTAAGCACATACATGATAGTTTTTCCCAAACTCTAAGATATGGCCTTGGCTATGAGCTTTTGAGCCTACATGGAAGACACTAAACCAATTAGAGGAGGAATGAAGAAGGATTAGAGCAAAAAAGTCAAATTTTTTCTCAAGCTTACCCTTGAATAATAAGGCAAAATCACTAGGTAGAATCCATAGGTAGTAAGACAACACAGAGACAAATCATGCAAGCTCATGCAATGGAAGATCACAAAACAACAACACCTTCAAATACACTCTTCCATGTTCATGCAACACCTGATGTGGCTCACTAAGCTCTACAATAAACACCTTGTGGTAGGAGAGAAATAATCTCTCATCCAAGTCTAAGACCCCTATTTCAGTTCCATGTAGGCTGTCATGAATCACATACAAACACATTGAGGGCACCATAGAAGCCTACCATCTTGTGATCTCATAATTACTCTAAATGGTCCCACTTTAGTGAAGTTATAACTACAAGCATAATCATTGCATTATACCAATCACTCACATGAAAACACTCACATTCAAATCCTTGACATCATCCTAGGTAAATTATTAAAAAGGTACGTCATATATTTTGATCATTGAAAAATATTCATTGTTTTAAATATAACATGTATAATATTAAAAAGCATATTAAATCATGAAACATGTCATTCATTAATACCCTTCAACTCACACTTATACCCTTAATTATGACCCCATTCTATCCCTTCTATCTTATTCACTCCACATCACTTGAGGACATGTGATGGCTCACATGGGGGGGGGGAGGATGTTATGAGTGATAATACCATGCAATACAAGATCCATACATGCAAGATTAGACACCATAATACCTTATAGGAAAAAAATCAATTTTATTACTTTCCCTTATAAGTACAACCATTCATGCAAAGCTAAAGCATGCCATAACCTAGAACTTGCAACCATAAACTACCATTGTTGAAAAAACCTTAATTTGTTATAGGTATATTTTTATAATCCAAACAAAGTGTGTTGCTAATTACTAGTTAAAAGGATTGGTAAAAAATATGAACTTAGAAGAATGGGAGGCTCAGTTTTGAGAGAACCCATGGATCATAGGCAAATTTAGGGATACCAAGCCAACTAGGCTATCTTCAATATAATTAGTTGGACCATTTATTTTGAGAAATTATAACATTTCTCAAAACCCCTTATTAGGGAATTTGTAGGATCCTTGATACTATACATGGCATCACATTTCCAATCATTAAAAAACTGGTGAGCCAACTAACTAGGCTACCAAGTATAGAAGAAAATTGGCAAGACAAACCCAATGGTCAAGAAGGTAGACATCAATTTTGTTAAGAAAATGAAAGACTAGTATTAAAGAAAGGTGGTGTGGAGAGACTCAACTTACCTACATCCTGGAGGGAGATAAACTCATACATCATCAGATATATGACCTAGAAGGAAGGTATTCCCTAATTTATACTCTTCAATTTAAATTTGTAAATAATCTAAGGCATGATAGAACCATTAATATTCCAAATCACTTATGAAACATTCTAAAAAAGATGTCCAAAGAGTACCAGAAGGATATTGAAAAAGCCCTATCCCATCATTGCCTAATATGGTTGATAACTAAACATGGAATAAACTCTATCAGACCTAATCTAAGTTGGGAATAGTTTTTATCCATAAGAAATAATGAACCTCAATAAGAAGAGGGTAATAATGAGGAGGATTCCCTTGAGGAGTAGGCCCAATAGATTATATAAGAAGATGTTATGGGCACTAGTACTACTAGCCAACCTGTAGCTACTAAGAGTCCATCTGAAACTACTACAGGTAGAAGAAAGAGAAGGAAACTAGTCTTACCTCCTTCTAACATAGAGGAGGGAATTCCACAATAGCATATTCCTTCTCTCACTATCTCCTCACCATATATTGATTTTTCTACCATGGCTCCTTCAAGATAAGAGGAAGTTCTTCCATCAACTACTACACAAGAACAAGTTCCATTAGCCACCCCTCCTAAAAGGAAAATGAAAACTAAAGAAAATAATTCTAGTATATCAAGAAGAAGGAGACCTCCACTTAGGAGATCTAAAATAATTAAGAAACAAAAGACAACTACAATCTCCTCACCCATAGACATCAATGAGGATGAAAAGCCAAAGAAAGAGCCCAAGTTTTTGAAGACCCTAATGCATTTGAAATTGAAGAATGGTTTATTGATAATGAATCTACCAAGGAAGAAGAATAACAATCATCCCAACCATCTAGATTCATTGAGGATGACATTGATCTCCTTAGAAACATTGGGTATATAAAAGAAGAATTGAGAATGACAGATCAACTTGTAGTAGAAGAGGAATCGATTGAAGAAGAGACTATGGAAAAATAAGAAAAACAAGGGATATTTCCTCATGCCCAAGAGTTTCAAACATCAGAACAAGGTATGAAAGAAATATATAGGCTGAGGAATGAGATAAAATAATTTAAAAGGTAAGAGAGGCATTAAAATGCTTTAAGGGGTAGTAGAATTTTTAGAACTTTCTATGGATAGAAAGGGGTTATTTGAGGCACCTACAATATATTCCTTAGAGGAACCTATAAAAAATTCATCTACCTTGGCCACAAAATCATCTGTAATAGATTATGCTCTGGCTTTGGTACCCTTCTGCCATATATTTTCTCCTCCATTACACACTTCAAAAATACCTATAGCAGAAGAAGTTATTGATGTGGATCTTTCAACTGTCACACCTATAGAATCTAATTACCTCCTGTATTTTCTTAAGGAATAATTTGGTGATGATGAAACTCATTAAAAGAAGTTAGTACAAATATTTAAGGTATTTATTGAAACAAGAGAACAACAAGATGACTTAAAAGAAAAACTAGAAATGGCTAAAACTAGGATCAAGTATCTAAAATAAAAGATTAATAAAATGCATGAAACCACTAAAATGTTAATGGGGTGTAGACCACCTTCTAGGGTGTATACTATCTACTTAGAAGAGGGATGACTTAAATTTAGATATGACAGGATCTATAATGATTAGTCTTACATGGTTTGTGACCCCAAATCTTTCTTTGAAGTATATAGACATACTGATCTTGACCTCCAAGCTTATTTGAGTTTTACATCCACCAATATGATTTACCCAGTAATGTAGATTGGAATTCAAACATCTACTTAGGGGATGTCTAGCTAAATGCAATTTCTTCATATGTTCTTAATGAAACAAGAAGGAAACAAGTGAAAGAGTATCAATAAAAATAAAAAGAAGATACCCTTATGATCAGGGGTGAATCAAGTCATCTAGATGCTATAATATAAGATTGAATCTCCTTGATGAACTCAAGTACTCTACAAGAATGGGTTATCAAGAAATAGATAGAAGTTCATAATAATTATTTGAGTCTTATGAAAGGAGATGATAAACAATTTTTTCTTTCTTGTTCTCATAGATGGGAATAAATATCTAATGCTTTAAAAAGAAAGGAACCTTACTCCCCTCAAAACCTTAGAGAGGCCATACATAGAGTATATATGTATATTGAGCTTGTCAAGAAGATAAGGGTAAAATAGTTAGGATTGATGTTTCAATCTCCTTTATTTTGGTTCCTAATTCTTGCCTGGGAAGGAAAGGTCCCAAATGATAGAGAGGCTAAGAAGAAAATATGGGAGAACATTGATGATGCTAAAGGCTTCTATATCCTTGAAAGGTCAGGCTACACTGAGCCCCTTGATTTCAAAAAAAATTGTGGTTTCAAAATGTAGCCAAGGCTTGCTCGAGGTCAAGCAAGAGGTTAAGTAGGTGGGTATGATAAGGCCACCAATTGCTCTATTTTATAGCCTTATCCATACCTAATATATATCTTTTTATATGTAAATACCCATAACCATCCATGACTTGTACAAATAAATGAATGAATATATGATTTTGTGTGTGCATTGATATATATATATATATTATGAATTATTGATGATTTTTACTTGATTAGATTACACTTGTGTAACTTAATTTAATAAGAATTTGAAGGATAACATAAGGCTGTAGGATCTCATTTGGGTATAAAACTTACATGCTACCTATAACAACTGTAGGCTCCACCTACAGGCTATCCATAGCCATTACAGGTTGTCCATAGCAATTGTAGGCTCTACCTATAGGCTACCCATAGCCACTATAGGTTACCCAAGACAAATGTAGGCTTCACCTACATATTGCCCATAGCCATTGCAGAGTGCTCATAGAAATTGTAGGCTTAACCTATAGGTTGCCCATAGTCACTATAGAAAATAGATTTATTATTCTGATCAGATCTTAAAGGCACATCCAAATGTCTTGGGAACCAAATGGATGATTGGAAAGGACCATAGATGTTGTACAAAATCCTTACATGTAAAAAAATTTGGATGTGCTACCAAATATGAGAAAGACAAGGACAATGGAAAGAAGATAAAAAGAAATAAACTAATAAAACAATATACTTTGTCCTTAACCCAGTCAAGCCTAAAACAAGTAACTTTGGTTACAAACCACTTGAAGGTTGACTGGGCCAGTTTCTAAAGTATTTCTATTTTTCCTAGTTTGGTGTCTTTGGTTAGAAGTTAATAAACTTCCTTCTGTATTTGATGGTAGAACCTAGATAAGATCAGGAGTTAGTGAAGTTAAAATTGAGATTGGATAGTTAATAGAGTTAGTGAAGTTAAAATTGAGATTGGATAGTTAATAGAACTATAAAAGTCATTTCATTATAATCTTTTATAACAATATTTAATTACTATAGATTTGAGTAATGAGAAATTTGATTCTATAAGAAGCTTTTGAAAATCTCTCAGAGAAGGATTCTAACTCAATTCTAAATGAGGAAGAGCCCCCTTAGAAGGAGTTGTAGTGAAGATCCTGACGCTCCTTAGTTACGAGTGTGTAACTAGAATTAATTATTAATATTATTATACAAAGTATGATGCATGCATGATTTATAAGTGTGAAGTATTTCTATATTTCTATCATAATAGTTTCATAGTATAACTATTTGGTGAATTCAACATAAGTTCATTATACTACAACCATTAAAGCAAGATGATTTATGAATCAATAATGCATATATAGTGCTAACATCCTTGAAAAGTGTACACACCATGGGTTGATAATAAATGTTAATCAAGCTCAAAGATCTGATATTCATCAAGTAATTAGTCTGCATAACAATCATCCCACCAACTTCTCCTCCTCATGATCCAAGTCTAGCTCCACCTCATCTAGAAACTCCTACTCGTCATGCCTTGACTCCTCCTCTACCTCCTCCAATCACTCCTCATGTATTACCTCCACCTCTACTTATTTAGGCATATCCAATAATTTGGAAATGACAGATCTAGACCTAAGCTTCTTAATTTTAGGTAGCTTGGGCATAACTAGATCAACCACTAGAACCTCAACCCTAGGCTATATAAACACTGAGGTTTTATGTGGTTAGCAATCTGAGGGTGATTCTTAAGAGAGGATCCCAATAAGAATAATTCTAGGTTCTCCATCTTACACCTTTATTTTATTCTCCTTCCCTTTCACCCCTCACTCTTTCTACTTTCTAACTCTTAGTCATAAAACCCACTCATTTTTCCCTGCTCCAAAAAATCCCTAAAGTGGTGCCTCTTCTTTTACCCATTGCACCCCTTCCATAATTTTTTCAATTAACTTTGGCCTTATTCATATTGAGCATCATTTCCTCTTCATTACCCTCTAATCCATCTATTTCACAACCCAAAATCCTCTAGGTGCCTTCCTTGGGTGTGCCTTTATCAGTACATATAACTATGACTATTAAAAACTTACCACCAATAGTAAGAACCCTCTCATTGCCCACTCTAGTCATCCTATGCCTCCTTTATCATCTTAGAGTCCTCCATCATTGGCCCCTATGTTTTATATTATCTCAATTGGTCCTTTCACTATGACATCTAGAGGTCACCCAAGTAAGAGGCTGAACAAGAAACAAAAGACAAATCACACTCTAGATCTAACTTGAAGGCTTTATACTCTAGTCTAACCTTCTCCATAGGCCTCACCAATTATTTCAGCCCTAGTTACAACACCTCAACACCTTACTCCCCAAACCCCTCTTTTCATTACATAGGACATCATAGGATTGGCCTTCAAGTAACTCATCTCTTTCATTTTGTTCAACAATCCTTTTTATAAGGCAATTACCCCTTAGGTGAATTTGAACCAAGAATAGTAGTTGGCTTAGATGTTCCCATGGGCCTCCCCCTTCATTCTTCTTCCTTTCACTTCTATGCCCCTTCCACCTTTATTGCTTTCCTCATTTACCCCATCCACTTTCTCCATCTCCCCTCCACATCATCCTTCACCCTTTACCACCATTTTAGCCACCCCTCTTACACCTATTACAACTTGAGGAAGGGTCCTAAGGTCATAAACATCATAAATGGAATCCAAATTCAACCCAAACATACAATGGATCTTTGACTTAGTTTTTAGGAGCATGAAAATGACATTGACATAAAGGTTCATCTAGGAGGGTAACTAGATGGTTTGATAGACTCATTAGGATTTGTTTTCCCTTACTAAGGTGAGGAATTCCACTAGGGAAGAAAGAATGGTTGAGGACCCACTCTCCATTCTCTAGACAACTCATGATATGTCTAAAAAGCTCCTTGAGGACATGAAAAGCTAGGTTCAAACCTTAGAAGCTCAAGTGAATAACACTTTTATCATCAAGCTGATGGGTAGGTCAAGAATACCCTCTTAATACTCTTCAATCCTTAAGAAAGTAGTGAAGACTCTAGATGAGACCAATGTACTTATATAGCTGACCTAAGCCTACATGGAGAAGAATGTACAAATTTATAGAAAGTGTAGGAAGCTACAAGTGGTGATCAACAAGGCGATATTCCTAGAGTTGAAACTCATGCCAACATCAAACTTGGGGTTGTATCAAACATACACTAGGAACATGAGGGTTGATATGGAGGACTGGTTGGTCATGGCTCACACTATAATTGGACCCTTGGAAGAGGTCAAGAAGAAGATATTGGCCTACTTCAAGGAGGTCAATATCTCTATGATATTCTACCTAGATAACACCCTGCTAGATTATGGGGAATTTAGAATCCACCTAAGTTAATTTAACTAGGTCATGATGGAGAAGGTAACCAAATCAAACTAGGAAGGACCATAAGCAGTGTTGGATCTATCAATTTAGTTCAGATGGACATCAACTAGGTCTCTAGAGTCTAGGTGTCAATGGAAGCACTCTTCTAAGTCTACCAAAGATTAGTGAGTCAAGTTGATGTAATCTTTAGGAAGCCTCAAATTAACCTTTCTAATTTGGATAAGGAGTTTGACCTTATGGTGGCCATATTAGAGGCTAGGGATGTCATATCAAAACAATTGGGAGTTGAACCTTCTTAGCTGCCTTCACATAAATGTGGTCCCCTCAAATATTATATAGGTTTTTAGGGATTTATTTGTTTTAAATTTTGAATTGTGGTTGTGATAGTCTTGAGTGGACATCATGGCCCAAGATTGGATCCTCACACTATTTGGATGTGATCCCCATCCTTATCTATATAAGGAAAATTTGTATTATAATATAGGGGTTGACTAAAAATTTCTTGAAAGTGTGATTAGATTATAGCTAGGATTCACCTATTTTTTCCTTCATCTCTCTTGACTTTAAAGGTGGACCAGATCAATTAATGTAACGACACTTACTTATTTTAATGAATACAATTCCTATTTTATATAGAGGGTCTATTATGTGTCTCAATTCTCTTTCACTTCCATTTTTGAATGATTTTTAATATTAGGTTAATTGGATTAATTCTTTTTTTCTTTTTTTGTGCTATGGTTATGATGTACGTAGCTATTATAATCATATGTGAGTTCTCTCTTTTGCATTTTGTAGTACTATTAACTTGTGTGTTAATCTAAAAATCACCATATAGTGTTTATGTGTACCTTAGTATAAACTCCTAGTACTCATATTTAATGAGAGCTCATATTAAAGGAATACTCCTGGTTACCTCAGACTCTTCACACTATATGTTATTGGAGGTAGAACTTTAGTGAAATTCAATCTATAATGGTATACTTATGTTAGATTCACTTGGTTCAAGGATCAATGCATTGAGTTCATTATAGATATGGAGGATCCCTTTTCTGCCTTACCCTTCCATCTCTTTTGTGTTTATTTTTTAAAAATTTAGCTACCCTTTCCCCTTATATTTAGAAATAGAAAGCATAATAATCAAATTCTAATTAAAATATTTGACCTATGTGTATGAAATTTAGATTGAACTTTCAGTGCTAATAATGCATCTCTTGGAGACTATTCATGCAGACTACATTTGTGAAGTCAAATACTTACAACTGTTTCCTTTAATGATTCCAAATCAATTCTAATATGGAGGAAAAAATTATGTAGTTATCCTCACCTTCCCATTTTAGGAAATGTCTAATCTCATGGGCATTTCATTAATAAAGGAGTTTGAAGTGAATAAAAAGGTCTATACTAACTTTATTTCTAGAACGAACATGTGTAAAAGTGTGTCATAATGACTATATGGTCACCTAAAACTATCTTTGATTACATTTTATCTATGATATAAAACCATGATGACATATGAATATTTATATATCAACTTATTTCACCTTGAAACCCTATGGGTGTTTGTGAGGGATAAAAACTTACAAAAATGATGAAAGTGTAATGGGTTGAGTTGAACCCTATCACCCACATATAATTTTTTTTTTCTTGTGTATCCAATACTCCAAGGAGGGAAATCAAGCCACACTTAGTTCTCCCACCTAGTGTGATTTTTAAATTGTGCTCCTTCAATATGTGTATCTAGATAATGATTACCTTTGGTACTTAAAAATTTTAGATTCAACCTAGATTTTTAGTGCTTCATAATTGGATTACTAGTACTCTTAATGATAGGTATGAAAATTGGGAAGAACAAGGAATATTTTATGTGTGAAATAGTGTACAAATGTGCAATAAATACATGACAAATCCAAATTTTGAATGAGAACTTGATTTTTTATATATGGATCCATTTGAATAATTACTCATGTCAACATGCTAAGATTATAGATACACCATAATTATGGGTTTGATTTTATAAAATAGCCTTTGTTGAGTGTGGGTTAGTTCTGACCAGATCAATAAGTATCTACTAATGATACTAACCAAGTTTAGTAGAACCAACTAGTGTACATGCATACTATTTTGAGAGTATAGAGATGTCTGTGTAGGATATTTAACAAGTTTAAAATAAATAATGAGATTCATGTAGGTGTATAATAGTAGAATGAAAGGGTTATGTTTTATATTTTTAGGAATTAATAGAATAAATCCTATATTGATAAAGATATTAGTAAAGGGGGTAAATGCAGGTAAATATTATAAATAACTAATTTAATTGGTTTATCCTAGATAAAAAGTGTAAAGGAGAAAATCAATTTATATGGAATAAAATACATGTCACTAGGTGATGTTAGTGATGGAAAAGATTAGAGGAATAGTCAAGAGTACATTTTTTCTAAAATTAGAATACTACCTATCTCAAGTCAATAGTGTGGTCAGTTGGACTATAGTGCAATCCACTAATGGAAAAAGGCATTTCGTTATTGTCCTCTAATGGACATGAGCCCTAAATTTTTTGGCATGGCTGTAAAAGGTATTCTAGGTTATGAATGTGTCCCGAATACTTATTGATTATCATTTTGTGTCACTTTATGGCTACTCCTTCAAAACCCTAATGAATATTTGTACACATAAAACAATAATGGATTCAAATGTAAAATAAAGGGGGAAAAGGTGGGTCATGAGATGTTATGATAAAAAAACACAAAACCCCTACTATTTTTATTGTTTCATACATTAACCCCAATGATATGGGTCTTAGATCAAATGTAGTTATCCCTTAAGGAAAATGCATAATCAATGATCATGGTATGCAAAAAATGACTTTCACTTAGGCCTTCTTTGATCAAACATGCATATCTATATGTGATGCTAAGTAAATATCCAGAATGTTGACCTATAATATTGATTTATTTTTTTAATTATGTGCCAAAGTAGTAAGTGCTGAGTAGAATACCTTATGAAGACATTTATATAGAAGAAACTTTATTTTGAATGTGAGACCCTTGTATGTAGGCCAAAAAGGTAATAAGATAAATATAATCATAAGCAGAGAACCAAAATAAGGGTAAGGACCTGAAATAATTTAAAAACACGATCATTGGCCAATAGCATTGAGGTGGAAAATAGTGTTGGGTACTCCTATCCTTGACTATGCTATTGTCTTATGTGCAAAAAAATTGTGTTATAACTAAGATGAATAGGCCAGGGGTGACTATGGATAAAAAAGACACAACATGAGAATAATGAGGGTGAAAATATAAAAAATAAGTCATAATAAGGAATATATTAACATCAAAATACCAAAGTGACATGTGTGAACAAGAATCTTATTCATCATTAATAACTTCCTATGAAAGAGCTAAAAATTACATAGTACTTATGTCTGATTGACCAGTAGGGTGTGTATATTTACCCCCTTTTAATCTAGTAATGCAATGGAATGAAAGTAATAGAGTCAAATAAAATAAAATGTGTACATGTACTTATGTGATCAAACCATGCTGAGAATAGATGTGCTCTAACCTGTCTCACTCTGGATGAGAATTAGAATGATGTTTATGAAGAGAAAATCCATAAGGTGGGTGTCCTTTATAATCAATTTGAGCAATAAATTGAATTATGAGAAAAATACCTAATTTCCCCCACTCTGATCTATGAACTAAGTCTGAGAAGTAATACGTAAATGTGGAGAAACAAACCATGCTCTACTCCATTCTTATATGTAACTGATTCTAAGAATAGATGTGCTCAAAGGTCAAAACTATTACTTGATCTATGTCATACACAAATTGGTGTAATCTGGGTCTCGTGATGATTATGGATCAACCATTGCAGAGGATATATGACCCATTATAGTGAAATCTTGGTGATATTTTGAGTGTAATCTGGTGATTTGAACATAGAGAATGGTATTATTTTCCATTATGTATACATAACTTTGGGAAATCCTATTGGATTGAGAACATGTGTCATGCATCATGCCCCTAAAATTGATATCTGAGTGATGTATCTATGTAAGTTGTACATTAAATCTAGAGTTTAAGTCAATTAACCACATGTGGCATGATATGCACTATCATGTCTCATGTGAAAATGTAGAAGCCTAAGAACACATGTTCTACATCATGCCCAAAATATGATATCTGAGTAATGTAGCTATGTAACCTCTAAAAAAACCTATATATATATGTATATCTATATATATATATATGTATATATGTATATCTATATGTATATATGTATGTATATATATATATATATATACATACATACATATATATACACACACACACACATATATATATACATATATATATATATATATATACATATACATATATATATACATATACATATACATATATATATATATACACATATACATATATACATATATATATATACATATATATATATATATACATATGTATATATATATATACATATATATACATATATATATATATACATATATATATATATATATATACATATATATATATATATACATATATATATATATACATATATATATATATATATATACATATATATATATATACATATATATATATATATACATATATATATATATATATATATAGATATATATAGATATATATACATATATATATATATATACATATATATATATATATATATACATATATATATAGGGATGTTTTACTATATACGTGCCCCCATAGTCATAATCAAATTATAGAACTATATTGAAATCTTGTGTAAAATATGAAAATCTAAACCAATATCTAATAAAACTATGGAATCCTAGAAATCAGAGTCAAACTATGTATCTGATTATATGGATATCTAAGTTTTTGAATAAAAACAATGTATCTAAGTAAATATATGTATCTATATATCTTAACTTGAGTATCTGATTCATTATATCAATGTGAATAGTGTATATATGCCCTTTTTTTAGTGAGAGAGTTGAAACTGAGGTAAGGATATCAAACTAAAAGTGATATCGAAAGGCATATTAGTGAGTATTCAGTGTTGATAAAATGATTACAGGGTTGATTGTATTGATAATTATAGAATAATTATTTATAGATTGAGACTAAGATATACCTATGGTCTATAATGAGCTTGTTAAGGAAATATGATTTTTGGAATTCATGGAGGCAAATTGATTGGGGTAAAAGGGTAATTGATGTAGTGCAGGCCATATCATCATCAATTTATACACACAATAAATGGATTGGTAATCGAATCCATAATGATTGAGATATCATTATTGAAAGAATTTAGTAATAGTTGGATTAATGTGTGTGTGGGTCAAAGCATAGGTAGGTGGAATTTTCAAAAAATGGTTTAAATAGGTTGGATTGATTGAGTTTAAGATCATTTGAATTTTTAGATTTTAAGATAATTATTTCTCTAAGATAAGCAATCATGTTGAGGAGATGAGGTGCTAGAGTTACCCATTATGAGTAGGTAGAGGTATCGATTCATGTTGGGAAGGAGGTTAGATTGGTAAAGATTATATTATCTTTTGTATATTTAAATATTTGATTGAATTTGCTATCATTTTTCACATAAATATTTTTAGATTAGGGGTTTTCTAAGGCCAACATTATCATCCTAAGGATAACACTAGTGTCTAGGGTTATCATGCTACTATCCAAGGACCACATTATTATCTAGTGCTACATTATTGTTGGTAGCATTATATCCCAGTGCTACTATCTTGTTAGTAGTAATATCATCTTGTAGGCTAGACTAGTGAAAATTTCAAATCAAAACTACATTTAATGATTATTTCATCATGTATATTTGATATTTGGAGATACAAATGCCATATTTTAGGTATTTTTTAGGTGGATGTATGTATGAGAGAGTTTTTAAGGTATTGGATGATGGATTGTCTATGTGGGATGCCCTTGATGGATGATGAGAGAGTAGTAGTAGATAGGTCTAGTTTATAGTATGTGGCATCACTAGATTTGATGCCATGGGATTGTCACATGATGAAAACACTATGTGAGCAATGGGATGATGACACATGTAACTATTGACTATGCATTAGGGAGATGATAATTACTTTGAAGGATGTGTTTAGGATATTGAGGATACCTATTACTATTTAGTGAGTTGTATTGTAAGAGGTAGTTGGATAAAGAGCCATAGTTCGAGACTCAAGGTATTTTGTGTCCATACCTATGAGGATGCATCACTTGGGAATTAATAGTGATGTGTTAATGTCTATTATTTTTAGAGCTAATGTTTTATGATTACAAAAGTTATGAATAGTTTTATTATCTTCATTTGTTGTAGTTTATAGTAGCACTATGTCCATTGCATATAGGATACACATTATTATTCAGGATATATAAGAGCACAAGACCATATATTCATGGGGTTATAACCATTATAGCCCACCTATAGTAGGATTTTTATTAGTTCACTCAATATTTGTTCAGTGGTGGCATTGGGTTATCAACATTATTACATTGTTGTGATTATGAGCATATTACAGTGGCTAGACCAAATCATTTTCCACATATAGATTAGGCACACCCCTAGGTATTTTTGAAGAGGTGTATGGGTATGACCCCCATTTGATTGAGGAGAATAATGTACTATCAACAAGTGTTGGATTGAGTGACAACTAGGGATATTATTTGGATACCATATAAGGCATTTTAGGGATGACCTAGGGATGGGGTTCAATATAGGTAAATTTGGGTAAACTATTGGCTTCATGATTAATGGACCACTATTTTGAGAGATTATAGTACAATCAAGTTACATGGTAGTTTAGTTTAGTGTAATATGTGGCCCCCACACCATGGGTATGGGTGAGGAGTACTCAGGCCCTAATGAGGCTAGTTATTAGAGTGAGACCTATGGTAGTTGAGTTGGCCCCAATTCTAATGATAGAAAGAGATGCAGTGATAGAGGTACCAAATGTGGATGATGTGAGGGACATAGATTCCTACATATTATGATGGGAATAACATAGATGGGTACCACTATTTATGTGAGATAGAGTCATTATAAAGGATGTACTAGATCTAGATCCCATTAGAGCATTTAGAGGTATGTTGGTATTGTAGATTGGTATACTTGGTTTTTTTAGTATTGTATTATCAAGTAGATGTATAATGTATTATGTTGGTATGCATAGGTGAAAGAGATGATGTCTATTAGGATACTATCATTGAGGTGGTATTTCAAGAGCATACATAACACATTCATTATGATGTTGTGGATGATGGGTTAGTAGAGCAGGGTACAAAGGTTTCAGGTATTCATGTACATTTGTTTGATTGAGTAGACATTGCCACTATAGCATATAAGTGGGCATAAGTAGACATAGATGAGTCATGTACAGAGTTAGAGAGGTGAGCTATGCCCCCACATAATAGTCTGGGTAGGGAGGGTAGTAGGATATTAGATGCTTATATTCATCTTTAGCATGAGTATGTAGAAGTGATGGCTAAGCTATTAGTGTTGTAATATAAAGAGTGTAGGAATAGGTCTCAATTTAGGTCTAGAAGGGATACACAATCATTGAGATCTAAGGTATATATAAATGAGAGTGAGGGTGATGAGGCTGGTATGGTGACCAAGCTCCTATTATTGAGTAATTATGTAACATTGTATGAAAACTTTTTTGAGTTATACACATAGACACACACACACACATGCATTGAATTGTTAATATATGGATATCATGTTATATGATATTTTGATTGTGGCATTATTTATTTAAGTATATGTTTGATCATATACATGTATTATGTTTTGATATGGAAATGCGTTTTATGAATGGAAATGTGTAGGATTGATTAGATAATGATAATTGATTTTATTTGTATATAGATGTTGAGTAGATATTGATTATTGGATAAGAAATGTTAGTTATTAGCATTGATGACATGGAAGTATCATAATATATGTTAGTATTGATCATGTGATTATAGTATGCACTATCTTAATCTTAATGGAAAAGTAAAAAAGTGACCATATTATTCATGCTATGTAAATGAAGAAATAAACTCAAGAACTGATACTGATCATGTTTTACTAGTGGTAGCTAGATTTATAAATGCTGTAATGAATAACTAAATCAGTTGTCATAATGAAACTATGTTTTATTGTGCATTATCTCTTAAAAATATCTTAATTAGTTGTCTATTGTAACTATACTTTGATATCTATGATCTTTACCAAATATCTTAATCAATTATTATACTAAAATTAGTGGTTGAGTTGTTTTCCCTTCTATCACCATGCTATTATAGGTAGGTTGATATCTCTAAACTAATTTCCATTTCTACTTTGTGGTACATGATATCTCACATAATCATGTGTCCTATAAACCACATGGATCATATGATGAGTAACCAATGGTTTCTTGAAAGGAACATCCTAGGATAACTAAATCATATAAGAATGTGATCTAGGAGAATGCAAAGAATGAGATCTCAATGCCCCATATGTGAATGCTATAATGCCTCTGTCGACATACTGGTCAATATAATCTCTAAGTGCACAACATTTATTATCCTAATATCCATTAATTTTATGGTAATTGAAATATGGTTTAATTATTATTTTGTGCAAATGATGATGATTAGGATGAAGTGTGATCATCCTCTTGTCTAATAATGTAAATAAGATATCATGAGGCCTATCTCTATTTGAATCAAACTATAGAGGCCGTATATTAGTGTCTTGTGTTATACTCACTATGGGATATGCTTTGTGAAGTGGCTCTTTACCTTTGTTGATTACTTTGATTGGTGATTTACATTCCACTTTTTCTTTAGGCATAGGTGTATTAGGTGATTAGACCATATTAGATAGCTATGAATGTGAGAGATCTAAATCAAAATCTACCTCTAAATGTATCTCAATGAGTCCCAAATTCTTCTCTAATGTCATAGTTGTATGGCAAAGATGTCCAAATTATTTCGATGTCTCATATAAAATTTTCTCCTTAATAGGTAAAATGAGGCCTCTAGAAAATATGTACTATACTTCTAAATCTATCGGTTAGTAGATCAACTCTCACATACATGATTTGAATCATAAAATGTAATCACTTACTAGTTCTAAATTACCCAGTGTAGTGAAGGCAACCTCTCATATGTAACTCAAGGTCCCTTATTCTAGATATGGTGCATGAGAAATATGTATTCCAAGTCATCATATATATGTAGTGAACCACTATGGAGTGAATGATGAAACCAATTTAATGCCTCATCCTCTAGACTCTTAGTAAATAACTATAAGAGAATCAAACTACCTGTGGTATGTGTCATAGCCTTTCTATAAGCTATGCAATTCAATTATGGATCTTCATTTCCATTGAACTTAGGTAATGTTGGTATCTAAAACTTCTATGGGAGTAATGCATTGACAATTATGCACAAGATAGGATTATCATGGATAATATTGGAATAAACCCAAGATAAATATGATTTAATTTACAAGGTGATCTAATTTACTTATTATTGTAAAGTTACCACAACATGCATCAAGGAGATTATCTCTTGAGAAGGTATATTAACATCATTAAGAGGTTCATTTAAAAATTGAATATTTTTTTTAATTTTAACTATTGGTACTCTATTTCATGGAGCATTATTAGAGATATTGGGTTGGCTCACCATAACCTTTAGAGTGGTGATAGGATGGACATAGTGAAAGGGAAATCATCTATAACCTACATGGATGTTAGGATGAGAAATATGTTCTATTGTAGTAAGGAGGGGTGGAGGAGATTCATCAGTATCTCTTATGTTGTTAATTGTTAAAGAAGTATCACATGCTAACGGAATAAAAGACATATCATTATCATGTGAATGTAACCTATGGAAACTAGGAACATGAGTATAAGTTTGCACATTTTTATTTGAAGACATATTATTATTTGAAATGGAATTTAATAATTAATCAATTTTGGCAAGAAAGATGGGTGAAATAGAGAGAGGACTAGAAGGACTAGACTCAGTTTCTTTTTTTCTAAAATAATAGTAATCATTATTATTCCAAGTTTCATCAAAATCATAACTAATTTCATGTGTAGAGTCAAGAGAATAAGAACTATCATATTCATGCTCAGTAAAAGGAGTAGTAGAATAATATTGTGACTTTTTACTAATATGCAATATATCATCATGTGTAGGTGAAATGCAATGTGTATCTTTACTAGCTATGAGGGGAATGCACACATTATCATGATTTTCAATGATGGAGTTAAGGGTAGAAGGAATATTAATCATATTTTTATTTGGCACATTATGACATGTAGGAGAAGGGTTAGAGATATTTAAATTATCTATATATTTCATGGAATCAATATGTTGAGCTTGAAAGACAAAAGAAGGTGAAAACATAATATCATATACTTTCATTTGTGAAATCTATAAAAGGTGTAATATCAATTGTACATGTTATTTTTAATTGTATTGATAAAGGTAAATAAGATGAATTTTACTTTTCTATGTTAGGAACATCATGTGAAGGAATAATATTACTTGAATCATCTAAAAGTAGATTGATTTTATTGTTCTTATATTGTTTTAATTTGAATAAAGATGTGGCAAAAGTGGTTGACAAGATAGGATCACATTAAAATAAAGCATTACATATAAGGGGTTATTTTGGCCTTATGTTGTTAATTTGATGTTGAGAAGTTGGGGGGGGGAGAGGAGTAGGAGAAAAATATGCGTTTAATCTATCCTCATTATCACTTTCATTTTAATTCTCATATTAATCATCATATCCATCATTATAACAATAATCATCATCATCATTATAAATGAAATCATTTTCATTATCATGTGCTAGTGTTAAATTATGAAAATTGGTCCATTAATTTTTATAATTATGAGAAAAGTTTAAAAATTGATCAACTAGGTGAGGGGGAAGAGGTTCCCTACAGGTCATCTTAAACCTAGCATAAAAGATAATGTAAAGAATGAACAATAAACCAAAAAAGGGTAGGATAAAGTATAACATAAATGAATTTGAAAATAATTTAAATATTCAACCTAATGTATACAAAATTAGAAGTTGACTTGAAACCCTAAGGTCTAATATTTGGATGTGAGGACCTAGTATGTGGATCTAGGGTTTGAAGGGTTTTTAAAAAAAAAGTTAAAGTATTAAAATCAATGAAAACCCTAATATAGGACTTATATGGATTAGTTAGGATGTACAAAGAATAAATAAAATTTATACTTTAATAAACCCTAATTACTTACATAAAAATGGAGAAGGAAAATCCTAGGAGGGAATCAGGGTTGTTAAGTAATATTTAAAGTAAGATGGGTTCACAAAATGTTTTATCCTTTTAAGAATTAATAGAGTAAATCATAGACTAATAAAGAGTTGAGTAAAGGGGGAAATTTTAGGTAAATATTGTAAATAAATTTTTTAATTGGTATACCCTAGGTAATAAGTATAAAGGAGAAAATCAACTTATCTAGAATAAAATACTTATCATTGGGTGATGGTAATGCTAGGAAAGATTAGAGGAATACTTAAGATTACCTTCATTATAAAATTGGAATTCCACCTATCTCAAGCTAATAACATGGTTGGTCTAACTCTATCATGGTACGCTAATGTAAAAAGGTACTACACTATTATCCTCTGATAGATAGGAGCCCTAAAACTTTTGGGATGGCTGTGGAAGGTCTTGTGGGTTCTGCATGTGTCCTAAATAATTCCTGATCATCATTATATGTCACTCTATGGATGCTATTTATTCAAAACCCTGATGAATTCCTACAGACATGAAACAACAATGGAATTAAATGCAAAAGTAAGGGTAAAAATGGTGGGTTGTGGGATGTTACGAGCAAATAACACATAACCAATTCTATTCTAGTTATTACCTACATTAACCCTAATAATATGGGTCTTAGGTTGAATATAGATCGGTATACAAGAATAAGTTTTGATTAGGCCCTTATTTGATATGAGCATGAAAATCTATGTGTGATGTTGAGTATATATGTAGAATGTTGAGCTATACCATTGACTATTTTTTTATAATTATGTGCCAAAGTAGTAAGTGCTGAGTAGAATGCCTTGGGAAGCTATTTATATATAAGAAATTTTTTTTTGAATATGATACCCTTATTTTTAGGCCAACAAGATAAAAAGATAAATAGAATCATAAAAGGAGACCCAAAATGAGGGTAAGGACTAAAATAAGTTAAAAAATGACTATTAGATAATAACACTGAGGTGGATAATAATGTTGGGAACTCTTGTCATGGACCATGCTATTATCCTGTGTGCAAAAAGACTGGGCTATAACTAAGACAAATAGGCAATGCCCCCCTATGGCTATAAAAGCATGACATGATACTACCGAGGGTGTAAAATGTGAAAAAGTCATAATAAGGACCATATCGACATCAAAATACCAAAGTGACATGTGTGAACAAGAATCTTATTCATCATTAAGAACTTCCCTTGAAAGAGATATAAAAGACATAATACTTGTGTTTGCTTGACCAACTTAGGGTGTGTATAGGTTGAATCATTATATATTATGTAAGTGTGTTAGGATGGGGAATTAGGACCTTGTTTGGGTGCTTAAGTCATGCATGGTAAATGTGTGTCAAGATTGTTATTGTCCAGTATTGAAGACTATATTTTAATATCTATAAACACCCCCTTTTATTCTAGTAATGGAATTGCTAGAGTAAGATTATAAAATATACTTGAGTGTGTACAACACAATTTTTATTTTTAGGAGATGGATAAAAAGGTGTAGTTTTTTTCCATAAAAACTTGAAATGATAATGAAGTATTCAATGTCAATATGTGATTGAAATTTTAAATAGAAAGTGTTAGGGTACACCTATGTGTTGGTGTAAAACCATGTTATCTCAGATTGTTTGAGATTAAGCTTCCTCATTGAAGCATTTGATAGTTAGTGGTGATCATGACCCAAAATTATATAACTATGTAAGATACTGAGTTAGGATATAAACATGCCCTAAAACTCATGAATATGGGTAAAATTACATAATGTACTATCCCAAATAATTATATAGGAAAAATATAGAGAATTGATCAAGAAAGGTTCAACTTTGAAAGAAAATACTATGCATGTAAATAAGAGAAATGTTCATGAAATATTCATTCATAAATGGATAAACAACTACAAGTGTCTTATAGATTCAAATATAATTTTTTTCAAACAAATTTGATCCAGGTAAAAAATCAAAGCATTATTGTAAAGGAATGAACAATGATCATGCCCCCATCATGCACCTAGGTTTTGATAACTGTGAGGTGGAATGACAACCGTTTTACATTCAAATATAAGTGTGATGTATATTTTAATGAATTAATATCATTCCCATTTAATTTATATGCTAAATTTTAGAACATGTATCATAAATGTTTTGTGAATGTGTAACTTTGAAATTATATATCTATAAATTGTTGTGCATATTTCCATGTTTATGCACCTAAGTGTCTATGATGTTTTTCTAATGTTTTTATAAAGTTAATGAATATGCATAAAATATTACCTTATACAATCTGAAATATGAACCATCTGAATCAATTAAATATGTGAACCTATACTCTGGTATGATTTTTTACTAATGGAGGCTTATGTCTCTAAGACAAGCCCATTTTAATGTTCCTCTTTTGAGGTGAGGGATGTATCTTGTAAGTCACTCATATAAAAATAAGAATGAACTATACCATGTCATTTATAAATATAACATCATGTAATATCATTTGATCATGTGGAGAATATTTCATCATAGTAATTTATGTAATAATCAAGGCATGTACATAGCATATGGCATGTAAGGCATGAAAGTGTTATGTATAGATAGGTGTGTCAATGAAACATAAAATATACTTATCTATAAATAAAAATAAATAGTAACAATGCATGATATAAATCATGGCACTCCTCAATATCAACAAGCTTAGTAAACACAAGTGTTAGTTATCACACATAGGACAAAAAGGCAACATACAAGGGACATAAGACATCACAATAATAAAGGCTAAATGAAACACATAGGAGGACATGAATAATGTCACAAATAAGGGAAACATATGATTTCACATCAAACAAGGTCAATGTACACACATAATAGTCACACACACAATAGTATATCATGTAAAAGATTAATAATATCAATAGATCATAGAATAAGAGGCTAGTCTATACCATATGCATGTATCAATTTCATATCATAGTAAAATGACATGTCATGTGTCACTATGTCATAAATGAATAACTAATAAGGAATATGTAGGAAATATATGTGGCTCAACATGGTACAAAGTCATATAAATATATAACATGTAATAATTAAACATTTGAAACAATATTCCCCTAGTATGGCAACTGGTAGAGGGAAAACCAACACACACACACACACAAACACACACACACCCATATAAATATATATCCATGTGTAGCTTGTATGTCTTGTATAACACTTATTTATGGTGAACTAAATGTGTGTGTGAATAAAATGACATCTACCAAAACATGTGATAAATAACATATAAACAATTGTAAACTAGCCATCGTGTGATGATTAGGTCTTAATTTTTGATTTTTTTAATTTTTTTAAAGTTTTTTCTTTTTTTGATGATTTATTTTTTGCATATTGGAATATTTAAAATTTAAGAAAACTAACCAATGATACACTCAAGGGAAAGACTAGGGGAGGTGATTGTATCAAGTGGTATATGGATGCTTTGTCATGGATGGGATGTATCAACTAGGGAAAGGTTAGAATAAGATATAGATTCATGTAGTGTACCATGTATATAATGATCAATTCTCATGGTATGATGTGTGGATTTATAAGGTCAAGGAATTTGTGGTATTTTATGTGTAATAAAGGGTGTCCTATTGTTCTTCATTTTAGATCATGCTAAACTATCTATGATTCTAATGAATATGTGTTATATAAGATAGTTCCATCTATGGTCTATGAGTAACTCCTTGACATAGTCTATGTGAAATAATTGGCTATATAGATGGATATTATATATGCATAACAATTTTCACTATATGTTGATCTTGACTATGTATCATATCTATTTCTAAATAATGATCCTAAATATGCATACCATATGTCTCCAAATAATGATCCTAAATATGTGTGTCATCTAATTATGGTTGTGGGGGGGGGGTGGAGTATATATTATTAACAATAGTGGATACTCATACTGTATGCCTATAACTATAACTAATTTATTTTAATATATCTACTTTAGTCATTGGTATAATGTGGATGAAATTACACAAAGTATCTACATCCATGGGCATCATAACCACATGTTTAAGACCTTGTTACTTTGTATTACTATGAATGACACAGATATATTGGTTGATCCTAATTGAAGGGTAATATTATCCATCTAAATGTATTGTATTTATCCATACAAACCTTTTACTAATTTCATTGTATCTTTCAAATCATGTGGTGCGTATCCAAGACATTATAGAAGTACCATCCTAGAAACATTTTAATTGATTTCTTGTCAATAATAACACTATATATAGGATTTTTCTAATTTATGCCATATAAATAGTGCATGAAAATATGAATCATCATCAACTATCTCATTGTCATCAAATGTATTCATAGGTCACTAAAGTGGAGTATCACTAATTATACCAGTGATAATATCTAGTGGATGCTTATATGTCACCAGTGTAGACATACAATTCTCACCATTATCTGTTGAAATTACAAGTCTAAATGACTTCTTGTAATAACAAAAAAATTAACCAAACTAATTGAAACACTCTGATTCATCTGCACATGTCACATGAAATTATTGATTCATGTCAATATGTTCCTAATTAGGGAATTACCCTATATGTAATCATTATCTTATTCTAATTCATCTCCAATCAAATTACAACCTAGAAAATTGATGTTTTTGACTAATAGTGCAAGGCAATTAATATAATTCTAAGAATTATAAAAAGCCTAATTAGATTCACTTAACTAATTAAATATAATTAAAGTGAAAAATACATATCAAATTAGCTAATATCTAATTTTGGAAAATAGAAATTCAACAAAAAATGACATCATCATGACATAAGTAGTCACAAATGCAAAATGCAAGCCATGCCTAATCAATGCAACACATATCTAATTTGTGTAAACCATGCCTATTAATTAATCCATTCTTCCAAATATTAATTGAAAAAATTATTGTAATTGGTCTCCAAAATTGAAATGATTTTGGACCACACATTTTGATCTTAAGATGGACGGTCCATATCATTTCAGTCAAGCTATAAATATAAGGTCCATGACCATTTTTGATTAATATTTTTTGTGCAAAGAATTAATGTCATAATATTATTAATAAGCTTCATCATTATTCATCCAAAGTGAGAAAAGCCATAGTGGACAAGGGGAGATGCTATTGGATTGAATATAAACATTGATAAAGACCCCTATATCCATAAACTGAGTAAGCATTTATCTAACTGTCTCTATAGGGAGTCTTCAAGGAAGGTGAATGTATTGTTCATCTTTAAGTATTGATTTCTTTGCTTTAGTGATTATAGGTCACAATAGGGAGCAAGATTGAAGTGTTATGTTTCATGATTTCATTTGTATTTGGATACTAACATAGAAACTAACCCATTTTATAATATTATTTTACATAATGGCATACTTGGTGGGACCTCACATCTCACAAACATCCTTTGGTCCTCTTTAATTCTTCTAGTTAAATAATCAAACCGACTCATGGTGTTGATTTCTTCCCTTTTCATATAATTTTAGTATATTTCTATTTTTTAAGAATCAATGAGGTCACCCTATAAAAAAACAAAGTTACCAAATATATTAGTGAGGTCACCCTACGTATTGGTAAGATTACCCTATGGGCCAGTGAGGATGCTTATGTAATCGGTGAGATAACTTTATATTTTTCTATGATATCTATGTGTTTTTTAGAAAACAAAGAAGTTATGAATAAAATAAAAAAGTTAACCTATGTTTTGATGAGGTCATAATATAATCATCAAAGCCACATTAATATATTTCCATGAAAATGATGAACTCACCCAGTCTTTTGGTGAACTTACAAAGTAAAAAAAAAATCCAAGGTAATTTTTTTGTTTTCTATGTTTATTTGAAATGGTGAACTCATCTAGTAATCAATGAGGTAGTCTTGTTAATTGATGAAGTCACTAAAACTATGTTTCTGGTTTCCTACAAAATAGTGAAGTTGACCTATAATCAATGAGGTCTCTCTACTAAATGGTGAAGTCACCCCATGGTATATATTTTGAGAGTTTAAAATTTATAAAATTATTTTTTTGGCTAAGTAAAACCTTCATTTGACAATCTAATCTTCAAATTTTTAGGTTCTACTATCTATTTAAGTTGTTTTTTACCTTTACAACTAACATACAAAGGAAAATTTCATCCACATTTGGTAATTAGTGCTTAATAAAAACAAATCACCATTGCCTTTGTGATCTTAAGAGCATTTACTTTCAGTATTTTCTTAGATTTGTTTATGTTTCAAAATTTTTATAAATCAATTGTGTCTATGCTCTCCCCTTGCCCCTTTAGGTAGCCTAGGTGACCAAAAGCCCATTGGTTTAATTGTTTATGTGCCTTACCTAAAGAATACATTTTTATTGTACGCTCTTCTCTTTCCCATTCATGGGGTCCTGATAATCATAAGTAAAAATGTATTTTTCCTTGAATTTTATTTTGACCTCATGGGGTGGATTTCATTACCTTTCTAATGGTCTTTAGGGGTGCATTGACCTAGGAAGTGACATCCTAATATTGTAGTTACCCCTCTTATCTGGTGGGGTATACAAATTAAATATTCACCAATGATATCTTAGCTAGGATGCACTTTCGAGCCTAGTTACACTTGTAGCACTTCACTGAGACCCCAATGGTTGAAGTGGTTACAAAGGGACTAGACCCTTTGGCAAATGGCTTGCAATACCTCACATCCAATTTATGGATTATTATAAATCACACATGTACTGCAATGTATATTGGGACCATTTAGTTTCACATCAAAAAATTAGGGTAGAATTCTAATTTATCATGGATAAATCATTGATGTAAGGGTGCAAAGGCTAATAACCGCCTAAGATTGCTTTCCACGTAAAAAAATCTAAGAGAAGGGGGGCATAAAAAAACCACTAATAACATGTAATAATTAATTTATTATAATGAACCTTAAATTTTATCCTCTTAAAAGTAAGTATATCAAAAGGATTTAGTGACTATCTCATAACCTATGTTAGTTTCTATGTGATTGCTTGGAGTGTTTTTTGTTAAAACCTATGTTATATTCACAACCTCATTTGAAAAAAAGTTGATCCAAAACTTGAAAGCTTTGGTTGAAAGATAATTCAAGAAAAAAGAACAAATTAATTCAAATAATGCTATCTCTGAGAAGAGATGTTTTATTGATCAAATTTGCAGACCCAAACATATGCTTATCTTTGAGAAGAGATGTCTAATTTCCATTTCATGTTACATATTAATTTATAAATGTTTTGAAGGTGTGAGGAGGATGTGTAAGGTCACCAATCTTGAGGGATATTAAGTGGTTGGACTTCCATGATTTACAACAATACAGAATTCGAGGAATTACTATTTTTAGAAACTTACTATTTTTAGACTGCACTACTAAAATTGAAATTTGGGGCACTTCCATTGGGTTTTATAGAATAAAAATTCATTAATCAGATATACATGCCATCTCAAAATTTTCACCTCATTATTATCTTTCCAACGGTTCAAATGGTGAGTCAATTGGAGATACGGTGCAAAAGTTATGGCTCCTAGAAGTTTCGTCATCAATTGGGGTGGACCCATCACCCAAATTATCACTTGAATTATTGCCTGGATGACAAGTATACCAAGTTTTTAGATTAAACAATTTGAAACGCATTTCCATCTATTTACACATTAATGTATTACACTTCCCATTTCTATTCTAAAATTGGACTTAGGTTTTTTTGTGTCAACCTACACCCTAAGTTCTGTTTGATACCATTATAATTTCCACATTTCTAAACCAACCTTGGTCATTTTCATAGTGTTTATTACCACTTGAAATAATATACTTTTTATAATTTGGTAAGGTTATGATGTCTATATTTTTTAACCAAGCTTGGTCATTTTCATAGTGTTTTCTTACCACTTGAAATAATAGCTTTTGTCTCATTTGGTAAGGTTACACTATCCATAATTTCGGACCAACCTTGGTCATTTTCATAGTTTTTGCTTACCACTTGAAACAATAGCCTTTATTTCATTTGGTAAGGTTACACTATCTACATTTCCAAACCAACCTTGGTCATTTTCATAGTGTTTTATTACCACTTGAAATAATAGCCTTTGTCTCATTTGGTAAGGTTATGCTACCCATTCAATTTTCTAATTTAGACTTGTGTTTTATTTATGCCATGATGATTCCAAAATTTTGAACCATTTGACTCTATTTTGATCTCATTATGAATTAAATTCAAATAAAAACCAAGGTTAAGATATTTTCCAAACAATTCCAAACCAAGAGCATTTGTCCTTGTTCTAGATTTCACTTTAGATGTTGAT
Source organism: Torreya grandis (assembly GCA_037957365.1). Classification (NCBI taxonomy): domain Eukaryota; kingdom Viridiplantae; phylum Streptophyta; class Pinopsida; order Cupressales; family Taxaceae; genus Torreya; species Torreya grandis. The sequence continues at coordinate 70,364 of JARHVA010004164.1, read as the reverse complement.
TATTCTTGAGCTAAACTGTTTTTGAAAACCTAGAGTATTTACCTTTATAGACTTACACTTATTAGGTCAAGCATTTATAAATCCATTTCTAATTATATAGATCATTTTACATTGTTACACATTAAAAACTAATAAATTCAAACCAAATATCACATTTGCAACACTTTGAAAGGCCAAAACCATACCAATCAATGCGTATATACACCCACAGTGGGACCTCATATCACCCTATCTTGGAATATGAACTTTTTTATGATCCATAAGACACAATAGAGGTTTTGAATATAGAGAAGATAGATATTAACACCTAGTTGTGCTTGATGATATCCATCCCTTTATGAGATTAAGTCAAAGTCAATTAAACAATCAACTCGTATAAGACCAAGATGAAGCTTTCCTAAGGCTAATGCCAAAAATATATCTCATGTCAAACACATAATTTAGGACAAATGGTGCATATTCCAAACCAAACCATGAAAGGGGGAGCCACTTCCACTTATGATAATTCCAACTAGGACCAATAGTTCACTAATACCCAATAAATCGCCTTCCTTTCACAACAAATTGTTCCCAATGTTCAAGAATGGAACACAATAAAGGGGATAGTTTCAGACTTACAAGAAGGTAAGTACCCAAAAAGTACAAGTTTGATGATATATGCCCTTAATTTTTTGATGTCTAATTTATTTAGGTGCCTTTCCCACATCACTTTGAGATGCCAAAATTTGACAAATACAAAGCGAAAAGATATCCAAGAAAACATCTATAGGCATTATTTGTATCATGCCAAGAGGTAACATACAACAATGTTTATTTGTTAATCCTCTTTCCATGTAACTTAGGTGGACAAACATTACAATGGATTCTCAAACCACCTAATGGATAAATCACTACTTTCAATTATCTCTTAAAACAAATTGTCAACCATTTCTATTACAACACAAAACATGAATTGATAGTCATCAATTTATGCAATGCCAAGCAGAGAGAAGGAGAGATCTTCTCGACATACTTATAATAGTGGAGAGCTTTGGCTAGTCATTTCTTGCATAAATTTACTTATATGTAATTAGTCAGTATCTTTGCATAAAATATAAATTATGAACTTGCTCATAATATCAAACTCATTTAGGCCAACATATTTGAGGAAATCATTGACAAAGGGGTGTAAATAGAAAAAAACCACTTATCAACAAGGGCATTATCAAGATATATTCTCAGAACCAAACATTGGATCAAGGTCAAATATAGAACTAAACACCAAATAAGGTGATAATTCATACCACTATAGCTTAAAAACTGAAGGCCTTTTTTAAAATAAAAACATGGTTGTTAATTGGGTTATAAAGGCAAGGCATACACAAAAGATATAACCACCACTGGTTTAAAACAATCCACCTAAATCTCATATTCCAATGTAAAGAGTTCCCTTGTGATGAGGATACAATGAAGGTAGAGTTTTTAATGACCTCAAAGAGCCTATTGAAGTAGTATTTTAGAAGTTAGTAACCACCAACATGATCATTTGTTCCATTAAAAAACCATTTCCAGAGGGCCAACCCAAAGCAAATTGGCATCATGATAATGAGTATTATGAATACCATCATGGTTAGTGATTCCATTTACATATGTTTGTAGTGAAGACACCTAATTAACAATTTTATTGATAATGGGGAAATTCAATTAGATAAATTAGCACCCAACACCAATTAGGAAATGGGTATTTACAAGAACCCTTTTCTTAAGCATAACAATCAACAATAGTGCACCAATCAGAATTAGGGATAGGGTTGACATTAGAAATAGGGATAAGGATAAAACTAGAACTATAATAACTTTAATCATGATCATGATTCCCAAGCTAACCAAGTCATCTATATGAGTGTTCTTTATGATTATAATAATAAAATGGGCCATATAACTAATAATCATGTCACCACTATTAAAGTCACTCATTGTAGGCCAATTGACACTCATCAGAGGGATAATTATTATATTTTGGGACCACTACCTTTTACCATTGGTACTTCTAGTGTGGTTATAACAATGTGATTACATCATGACCATCAAAAATTACTATTCCTAGACCTCTACCAACTTCCTCTAGTTCAAGTAACCCTTCCCTGAATCAAAATTGCATAGTAAAAAATAGATGGCCAAGAGTTACTATCCAAGGCTCTTTACCTTCTTCCAATGCCAATACCAATCCCAACATTGTGCCAAATTCCACCCTACAAAAATCCAAACCATCCCATACTATTACTAAAAATCCATTTAATACTGGTTAATAATTAAGTAAAACACCTACGTAGATATCCATCTTGGACCTATTGAATATGTTTGAAGTTCATAGGACCTTATTAAATGAATTTATTAAACAACCCAAGGTGTATAATGACATCAATCTAAATCAATTCCAAGCACTTGAAGATATTTATCTTAAGGAAAACAAATCACATTTAACCAATGAGACATGTCATCCATTGGTATCCTACATAATAACCCTCTGTATATATAAGTTTTCATTATCCATCACAAGGTCAAATGGGTTCTTATAGATATTGGTTCAAGACTAAACATAGCCTCATTAAATTTGGTTCAAACTTTAAGATATAAAGATGCATATATGCAACCAAACACCATTAAAATCAAGGACTATGATAATGAAGAGAGAGAGTCTTATGGAATAATCTATTTACCTATCATTGTTGGGCTTGTCACCCATGATACTTTATGTCATGTTTTTGACATAGAACTTCCTTATAATCTACTTCTAGGTCATTAGTGGATCCATGAAGTATGTTTTATAAATTTTACCTTGCATCAGTATATCGAGCTCCCCCACTCTAGGTTGGAAGTCACTATTCATGGTAATCTTAAACCATATTAGTATTAAAAGCACCTAGAAGTTAAGTATGGGAATTAAAACTATTACCAAAGCACTAAGTTTGTAGACAAGAATAAGAAAGCAATAGTTCTTAAATATCTAAAATCTAACTATATTGATCCTAGTGACCTTACTTCCACTTATTATAATCGACCTTATGACAACATTTATAATCATTTTACCATTGAAGATAAGGGTTTTTCCACATACCACATTCAGGATGCTTTCTATGATGGCAAGCTACCCAAATATTCTATGTCATATGGATGACCCAAACCTATTCCTAGTAGGCCCAACATGATTTGGAAAAAGAAATCCAAATCCACTATATAGGAGCCACTTATATTTGTACTAGATATGTCACCTAATCAAGATCGAGCAACTAGTGCCAAGGGAGATTGGTTTTATAGTGATAGTTTTGATAATTGATTTTATAATACTAAATACCACATGCTAAAAAGAATCATGGACCATTTGACCATCAAGGAAAAGGATTGGGGCCAATATCCCAAGGCATTCTTCAGTTTGTACTAGTGGTAATGCATATATGAAGTTGAGGTATTAGATTTACACCACTTGGGGGTGATCCTATTGAGTTTAAGAGTGATATCACGTCATCACCTAATGAAGAGACTCCCAAAAATGATTTAACTTCCAACTAAAGCACCTATGATGAGATTTTAAACACAAAAATTTATAATACCAATGTTATTCTTACCATTACACCCAATTATCCCATTTCCCTTCATCATCTAAGCCTCATTAATTAGGACTATCAAGAATGGATTATACCATTAAATGAGTTTTAGAATGAAGAAATCTATTGCCAAATTCATGGGTATTAGAGATAGGTTTGAACCTAGTGACTACAAACAAGGTTTTGACTTCCACTTGGATCGTATTGCCTACTTTGAAGAACATGCAAACTTCCTTGGTTATGAACAAATTAAAACATTGAGATATTAAGGTGAAAACCATTATAAGTCACCTTTAGATCAGTGAAAAAGTAAAAATAAAGACAAGTCCATAGGTGAAAACCTATTTTAGGTGCCTTTGCATGGGTTTTTTTTCTCATATACTAAGGAAGCTCATAGTACTCCTAGTCCAAGAATTACCCTTGGTTCCAGTATTAGTTTAAAAGAATATCAAATATTTGCACAATTGGTTCACAATTTACTAGAATAATTTATCAATTGGCCACACTAGAAATGGTAGATTCATATTCTTATTACATGGGTGGGCCTTATATCTCCCAAAGTGACAAAGAAGATAAATTCCATTCAATTCTAATTATTATAGAGGATGGATCTACACTCCTTGTGGAGGATACCATAGAAGTGAATATTGGCACCTATGATGATCCAAAGATAGTTTATCTAGGTGCATACCTCATTATGAAGGAGTTTGATTTCATTATCACTATCTTGAAGGATTCCATTGATATATTTGCATGGTCATATTTTGATATTCCAAGCCTAGACCCTTATTTAGTGGTGCATTAACTTATGGTGTACCTAGATGTCAAGCCAACCAAGCAAACATTATGGAAAATGCATCCACACATCACTATACTAGTCAAGAAAGAGCTTTAAAATTTATTAGGAGCTACCTTCATTAGACCACTGGATTATTTTGAATGGATATCAATTTTTTAAAAAGTTAGCAAGAAACCACAAGGCATTCTCTTATGTATTGATTTTATGGACATCAATAAAGAATGCCCAAAAGATGATTTCCATCTACCAAACATTGACATGATCATAGGTTCAATAATAATATATGATATGTTGTCTATCATGGATGGCTTCTCAGGATATAATTAGATCAATATCTCACTTGAGGACCAAAATAAAACATTGTTTACCACTCTGTGGGGGACATTATTATATCAAGTCATCCCATTTAGCTTGAAAAATGTTGGTACAACATATTAGTGTTTGATGACCATCATATTCCATGACATGATGCATGAAATTATCAATGACTACAATGATGTTATCTTGGCCAAATATAAATCATGAGTAGGACATCCTAATGTTCTAAGGAGAATATTTGAGATACTCCATGAATACAAGGTGCATCTAAATTCAAAGAAGTTCATTTTTAGTGTCACTTCAAGTAAAATTATAAGGTTCATTATTTTAGATAGGGGAATTGAAGTTGATCATGTTAAAGTCAAATCCATTATGGATATTCCTCCACCATCAAATATGAAACAACTTTATATTATATAGGGTAAGATTCAGTCTATTCGGTGGTTCATTTATCAGTTGGCCAATAAGTGCCATACTTTCACTCATATTTTGAAGAAATGTGTTATATTTTAGTGGGATACAAGTTTTCAATCCTTAAAATATTTGAATAAATACTTGGTTAATCCACTAGCTTTCATGCCACCTACACAAGGCCAACCTTTATTTCTTTATTTATCAAATATAGAACATGCATTGGGGGCACTCTTGGCCCAACATGATAGTCAAGGTAAAGGATATGTCATCTACTATTTGAGATAAACACTTGTTACTTATGAGAATAATTAATCACCAATTGAGAAAGATTATTTAGTTATGGTGTTCACTTCCAAAAATTTACATCACTACTTGTTGAAAAATAAGACTATTATTATTACCAAGGTTGATCTACTCAAATACCTATTATCCAAGGCAAAATTAAAAAGTCACATGGCTAAGTGGGTAATGATGCTAAGCAAATTTGAAATTAAATATCAAAATCAAAAGGCCATCACGGGATAGGTTATTTTAGACAAACTTGCTAAAGTTCCTCTATTGGATATGCAACCACTCAACTTTGACTTCTTATATGAGTCCATTTTGACTATGTAGCTAATTGCTATTGATTCAAACTAGTGGACACTATATTTTGATGGCTCATACACATCCTATGGATCTAGGGTTGGTATATTATTCATTACACCATATGGGGATCTCATTCCCAAGGCATTCCAAATTAGTTTTCATTGTATTAAAAACAAGGTCAAGTATGGAGCCCTTATTATAGGACTCTGTCTCACCATACAGTGGAACATTTAGTAGTTGATGGTATATGGGATTCCTAATTAATCATTAACTAGGTCATAAACTAGTATAAAATAAAGGATAATAAGCTTATAACTTACAAGAATATGATAGATAAAATCAAGTAGAATTTTAAAGTTATTCAGTTTGAGTAGATACCAATGGATAATAACTGACCAACCAAAATAATGGAAACTATTAGATCCATCCTACTAGTGGATGATAGTGTTAAATACTATCAGTTTCTCATTGAGGATCATCTTCAACCAACTCATGAACAAATAGATTTAGAAATGGTACGTGATATTTTTGGTCCTATATCCCTTGATACCAAGACCTTTATAGCTACCTTCATGACCATATTCTTCCTCCAAACCTATCACTAAACCAACATATAGCCTTCATCTAGAATACCACTTGATATACATTACTTTTAAATAATCTCTATCACAGGAACTATGATGGAATTTTTCTTCATTATTTATCTTTGAGAGAATCCCAATTAACATTGAAAGACATAACTGATGTAACTTGTGGGGCCCACACCAGTGGTTTGGTCCTTGCTAAGTAATTCCTTTAAACAAGGTACTACTGGCCAACCATGGAAATAAATTCTTTTAGACATGTGAATAAGTGTGATGCTTGTTAGTGACATAATGATTTAATACATGTTCCTTCCTTGTCTCTTCATCTAATCACAACACCATGTCCATTTTATACTTGAGGACTTGATCTCATAGGAAAAGTGAACCCTACTTCCTCAGATGGCCACAAACATATCCTAACTACCACATGATAATTTACCAAGTGGATAAAAGCAATTCCCCTTACATATATAATCATAAAATAAATTATCAAGTTCATTTATTACCATCTCATCTACCATTATGACATTCCCTCCACTATTATCACTGATAATTATGGCCCATTCTAAAATAAAGAGGTTAAAGTCCTTTGTTCCATATTACAAATCAAATATAAAAATTTCATGAAATTTTACCCTCAAGATAACAACCAAGTTAGGGCATTCAATAATAGCATTATTAAAATATTGAAAAATATTGTCAATGATGTTGGTAGTGATTAGCATCTACATTTATTCTTAATATTATGGGCTTACTATACTAATACCCACACACCCACAGGTGTTAATCCCTATTCCTTGGTTTTTGGCTTTGAGGCCATTATTCCTATCGAGATCGAGTTTCCCTCTTTGTGAATTTATCTATAACATATCATGATGATGAAGAGTATTGAGTGGCCATATTGAAAGATCTGTATCTCTTTGATGATAAATGATAAACTACATTAGATAATTTGAGAACATACCAAAATTGTCTTCACCTTAGTTATAATAAGCATATTCTCCTTTGAGGATTTGAAATTGGTGACTTGGTAGTAAAATAAAATCAAAAGAACACCAATATTGAGTGTAAGAAGAAGGGTAAGTTTGAATCCAATTATCATGGGCCTTTAATTATTACTAAAAATTATGATTTTAGGGTTGATATTATGGATATTCTAGATGGGAAAGTGCTCAAGGAACCCATGAACATAATGTATCTAAAATGATAATATGCTTAATTAAAAATGAACCATTGTCTATAGGATCCCTTGCTTGGGGGCACAATTTTCACATTCATACTTTTACCATACCTTTCCATGGATCATTATTTATTAATTTCCCATGCCATTCATATTAACAATCATGATCCTGATCTGGGAAACATTCCAGGCGACAATTCGGGTGATGGTTCTACCCCAATCAATGGTAGGACTTTTGAGAGCCATAACTTTTGCACCATATCTGCAATAGACTCACTATTTAAACCATTGGAAAGATAATAATGAGGAAAACATGATGATATGTCATGGATATTCACTCAATGGATTTTTACCCCAAAAAACCTAATGTAAGTGCCCCAAATTTCAATTTTAGTAGTGCAGTCTAAAAATAGTAAGTTTCTAAAAATAGTAATTCCTTGAATTCTGTATTGTTGTAAATCATGGAAGTCAAACAACTTAATCTCCCTCAAGATTGGTGACCTTACACATCCTCCTCCTACCTTAAAAATGTATATAAATTAATTTTTAACCTAAAATGGAAATCAGACATCTCTTCTCAGAGATAAGAGTATGTTTGGATCTGCACATTTTTATGTATAAGACATCTCTTCTCAGAGATAAGCATATGTTTGGATCTACAAATTTTTGTGAATACAACATCTCTTCTCAGATATAGAATTATTTTTATTGTGTTATTGTTGTTTCTTGAATTTATTTCAACCAAAGATTCTAAGTTTTGGATCAGATCCTGATTAAAAATAGGCATTACATGTAGATTCAGTGATTATTGTTCCAAAAGCACTTTAATAATGATTAGAATTAGAAACTTATTTTTAGACAAATGTTTTAGGGTATGTCAAAAAGGGTGTTACCTACATGATCGTTCCTTACAAACTTCCTCTAATTACTTTTCCTAACATTTATTTACCCTTTATGTGTTGTTTTTGTTCCTATCTTATTATTGCATGATATTTTCATATACCTCATATTCTGTTATTGATTCATTGTGGAAGTACTATTGTAATTAGTTTAACTATTATTTGAGCCTTTAACTAAGGGAAACTATCATTTTATAAATGGTTCATTGTACATTTGAACATATTGCTTTTATTTTATCATTCCCAAAAACCTAGAAACATTGAAAAGACCAAGAAAACCCTAAAAATCACAAAAGCATACAAAGTGGATTAGAATTTCCACATGAGATATAAATCCCCAAAATTTTTATAGTATGGAACCTCTTATCTAAGCCTAATTTATTTTGGATCCACTTTTTAGTTACCATACCATTATGCTCCCAATTTTGGGATAACTACATTGGCCTGAGGTCCATATAGACTATGTAGGCAGTGCTTAGATACATGGGGCATCTTGGGTCAACTTAGATAATCTTCTTCTTCATTTTTATTTATTCATACTCTCATCATTTTGCAAGTAATAATTACCTAAAGAATAGGTATGATGCCTTTGGTACACTCCACTTTCTATATCCAATGCTTAAATGCTCTTATCATTTTGTGAGCATAGCCTTTTCTATTTATTCTATATTATCATGACTGCATGTCATCAATTTTATTCTATCTCATATCTATGGGAGAAATACATTTGGTTTGAATTTCATAGGAATATGTAGGAAACATCCACTTGCATTTGGAGTTAGCTCGACCACCCTTTCCTCTTCTTCTATTTCCTTTGTTACCAAAACCAATTCAATATCTCCTTAGCCTAGAGTCACAATATCACCTTATTCACACACATAATTATTGATTGTTTGCATTGAGTTCTTTATCTTTATTAAATTATATTTTATATGTTTCACTTATTTGAGTTTATTGCTTGTTTATTTTGAGTGTTGTGTGTTTAAGTAAAACTAGTTTACACTTGAATATTTATTTAACTTGGACTTGAGTTGTTTACTTTTTTATTTGAATTATTTTTTCTTGTTTGTGTCGATTTCACCTTATTAGTATGTGAGTCTCGATTATCCATATCTTTATGTTAGGTGGTTTAAAATTTGTACTTGTGTTTTTTATAGTATTTTATTTTTTTGTTTCTGTATGTTGTTCACTTTTTTTGTTTATTTATACTATTGGTTTGTTGTATTTTTTATTTTGTGTTTAATATATTTTGTATAATGCTTAAGTATTGATATTATATGTCTCAATTCTAAGTTTATTTCACTTTATATTTAACTATTTTATTTTCTTCTTATGTTTAATTACAATTTGTTAAACACTTAAATCTTGCCTCTACTTGGGGTTGATTCATTTAATTTTGGTAATTAAACTATTTATTTTGTTTGTTTGTTTATTTTATTTGTCTATTTATATGGTCTATTTTTTGTTTTTAACTATTGTGTTCGATACATTTTTTTTCCACTTAAGTCTTGATTTTTCATATCTCGATTTGAAGTTGTTTATAATTTATTTTTGAATTATTTTTTAATATTTGTTATGTTTTGATACATTATGTTTTGCACTTTTGTCTAGATATTTAATATATTATATTTAAGTGGTTTTACATCTTGTATTCTTAACTCTTTTATTTTTCTATTTTTTGTTTCATGTTTAGATGTGTTTTTTTTAACTTAGGTTTTGATATTTTATCATTATGTTAAGTTGTAAATATTCACATTTGAAAAATTCCATGAGCAATATGAGATAAAATGTTATTATAAGTTATTCATATTTATAATACATAATTTAATTTGTAAACATTAAATAAACCCAAGTGCTTAAGATCATATATAACAAAGCATATATAATACATGATCACACTAACATGACATACACATAGCATGCCTATGCTACCTAAGGATGTGCATTTACTGAAGTAGGCATATACCATTTAGTTATGCTGCATGTACATCTATGAGATAAACACAAGTGTACAATGAACTAGCAATACACAAGACATTAGAATCATGGTAAACAAATATACATCAATATCCATGTTCTAATCAATATCTAACATCTAAGATTATAATGATACAAAATCAAAGAACATCACAAAATAATATTAAGAGTACATATACCCATGAGCCAAAATGAATGTCATACATACATACATACATACATACATACACACACACACACACACACACACACACACACACACACACACACACACACATATATATATATATATATATATATGTATATATATCAAAATAAATAAGTTTATACATCGAGAGAATATGTACATCTCATATAAAAATGATAAAAAGGAGGAGCTACAAGATACAAAATTAGCTTTAGCTCACCCCATATCTAGGGGAATTTTATCAAAGCTATGTCTTGTACTAGGTATTGGAGATGGTGGTGGTCATGGTGGTGGTGACCCCTTCACTACCCAGTATGGATCTAAGTATGCCATTGAAAACTCTAAAGTAGTAGTATGTTGATACCTAGAGGTCATGCTAGTTTGCTGGTTAAGTGAATACTCCATGTAAATAGGTGCCCTTTGGTCCACTAGGACTGCTATCTCATAGAAACTATGATAATAAATGATTTTATCCTTCACATGTAAGACATCACCCTTCATATGAAAATCATCATCCTTGGCCAAAATCATGTTGGCCAATGATCTACATGTATCACCCCCTAATGTAAGTTATCAATCTCCATCCAAATTGCCATAGAACCTATGTACATCTTCCTGATCTCTATCCCACTCGCTCATGATTTATTGTAACTTTACATCCCATACAATCAACTATTCTTAGACCCCAATCAATTAAGCCTACACACATATCAGTTGATCCACCTACCCTCTCAATGTGTTAATCTCTAAATCTTGGGCTATGATAATACCCTGTAACTTGGTGGTATCTCCTTGGGCTATGGATAACTTATCTCATAGCCTGGCCACATATTATTGTAGGCCTACAATATTTGATAATCATGTTGTTATCTCACTCTACAACATATCAATACAAGCTTGATCCTTTTTAGATCTCTTTGAGCTAGAGGGCCCAACCTCCCATGTATCTATATCAATGTCCATCCTTGAACTAGAGGTCCCAACCTCTCCAGTATCTATATCCATACCTATGATAGAGGCTCCAACCTCTCTAATCCCTATACCATGGCCTGAGTCCCCACCTATCACTTTAGCCATATTTCTATCTATTTTAGGACATTATCCTCCCTCTCCCTCTCCCTCTCCATATCCATCATGAGTGACTAGGAGTGGTAGAGCCTAATATACCAAATGATGCATAGGAACCTACATAACAGGCTATCTGGCCACTTTACCTAAGCCTAAACAATATATAAGGGGATGACATGTGGTATAACATACTATTGACATCAACATACTCCCATTTTTATTTTGAAATTTTTAGGATTGTGCTTTAAATTAAAGAAATCACTTGATCAGAATACCACTAGCATGTTTGCACATTATTCATGACTGACATTTAGATTAATGGATATGTTTTCAAATGATCATGGTTTTACCCCTTTCAATGTTGCTAAAAATTGTTGCTTGTGTCTATGTATTGCAAGTTGAATGGAATCTCATTTGGGAATGAACATGCTTAAGGTTTTGTGCTTCAATGTTAAATTAATCTTTTATTATCCTTTAGTTTGTCAAAGATTAATCAAATCTATTTTAAGTCTTATTAAAACCCTAGTCTAATGTTTTAACCTAGGTCCCTTTTGAATTAAATCAAATTTATATAAGAAAAATTTACATGGGAACAATTATTTATGCCATAGACTTAGCTTAATTTTATATCCTAAGCCTTAGTCATGTTTTTCAACATGACCAAAACTTAGTATACAAATATTATGCTTGGTCCCTTATGTCCCATGACCCATTGGTCTATTTTATTATTGGCATGGTCTAACTAACCACATGGTCCCTTTATTATGTTTTAAAACTTAGCCTAAAATTTTTATCCTAAGGTTTTATCATGTTTATCAACCTGAATAAAACCTTAGTTTAAAATATCTAATTTAAGTTGTATATATTAACTGAGTTTTGAGTTAATTATTTTATTTTCCATAAGATCAATGGTCTGTATTTGCTTAGATGATCAAGATCTAGCAAGCATATAAAGCCAATAAGTTAAGAACCTTAATCGATGATGTACATTTACCTGAGCTAGATGATAGAAATATGTGAGATTAAAGTTTAAAGTTTAAGCCCTAACCCTGAGCTAAAGTTTGAACATCTTCTAAAGATTAATGATACATGACCTCCATATACATTCTGGTCAATGGTGTATACCAAGTCAAAGTTTTAAAAGATCCTAAGGCAAGTGAGTAGGTAACAAGTGTCATAATATTAGTAAAATAACATTGAGTAGCCAATGGCATTCCACCCCTCAGATTGAGATCTGATAGAGCACATTGATCCAACCAAATAAGATCTGATGGTGCATGATTAAGGTTGAAAAGTGAAAAGCCCTAGGAATGAACATGGAGATGACACATGGCATATGCACAAGCAACAAATTAAATATTGATCATATTTCAAAGATCGATGGTACACAAATGAGCATACACATTCTAATTAATGGTCTACAGAGTAAGAGGCATAATTAAATAGATCAAGATCTGATAGAGCATGTTTGATCCATGTAAATTAGATCAATGGTGTAAGATCAACATTTACATTTCAACAAAGCTTAGAGTGATTGCAGAAGTGACAAATGTCATAACTATGGGGAATGTAACAAGAAACTAATATGATTCAAGTTATCAGACCAAGATCAATGAAATGTATTGATCCGAGCAAATAGATCTAATGGTGCAAGCCAAGGAATTTTTTTCAAAGGGTCCACAACTAATAAAATACTGATACATGTTCAAGGGTGACAAATAGTCATATTTTAAATATTAATGAGCATGATGCCATGATGATGCCACATTAGAGCCATGTAAGTATAATATGTCAAGTTGGAGATTTTTTAGACCCAAGAAATGCAAGGGTAAAATTAAATAATACAATCAGGATCTAAGTCATGAATCTCACACAAGTTCAAATAAATGCCACCATTAAAGCACTATAAAGACCTTTAGGAAAGACTTAGCAAGTACAAAAACCCTAATATGATCTTGTGCTCATTATAGTCAAACCAAATAAGATTGGATCATAATTTGTGAAAGGATAATTCAATCTAAAATTGAAATAAAAGCCCTAGTAAACACTTAAGAAAATTTAAAGCCAAGACAATTAAAAAATGTATTTCAAGGGAAGATGTGGAGCTCTATCTAACTTCAGATCTAGATGCAAGACATTTATAAATAACTTAAACAATAAAAAGATAAAATGTTGCACATATTGGATAGCTTGATCAAAGAGCCTACCAAATTAGTCCCTTGTATATAATAATTGAGGAGGATTTCAAGCAAAAAACTAATCAATTCATATAAAAAGTAAGGAATTAATGATAAGGGAAAATAGGGGCTGATGACAAGAATGTCATGGGCCTGATTTTATCATCAGAAGAAAATATAGGAGATACCAAAGGCATCAAACAATATTTGGAAAGGGCTGAGAGGGATCTCAAGGGCCTAGAAGATCAAGAAAAGGAATTGTTCACAATACCTATCATTTATTTCCAACTAATCAATGAACAACGTTATATAATGAAGATCTTGTAGGAAAGGTAGAAGATTACATCAACAAAATGGTCTCCAAGTTAGTTAATTTAGGAATATTCATTTGTAATTAATCTTGTACAATTTTTTAAAAGAGAATATTCTTTTATAGAGGCATGTGCAACTTGTAAAGCACATTGCCTATAGGTTTGTCATTTTAGAATGTCTAGAAGGTTCTTAAAAGATTGTAAGAGGATAACTATCCTTAAATTTTGACATGACTAACTAGCATACCTTATAAAAGGTCTATATAAAAAGGTATTAACCATTGTAAAAAAAGGGGGGAGTTATTAGAGCCAAAATTTATTTGTAAACTTAGAGCAAGAATCACAAGCAAGGAATTTTACAAAGTTTATCCAATATTTGTCTATGTGTTTGCTATCATGGCTGTTTCCTCAGTTATCTAGTTTGATATTAAGATTTAAATTATTTTTATAGATCCTAGATGTGCATATGTTAATGGAGAGTTGTCAATTTGTGCTTATGATAGGTTGATTAAAATATTTTAGGTTCATTTCATTCTCTTTTGCTTTTCTTGAAGATGTGCATAAGCTATTTTCCTATGGAAGTGAACCTTTAAAGTGAACTTGATTTCTTATTTGCATTACCTTTCCTTAGACATTTACCTAATATACAATAGGATCTGTGCCTGTGCAATTTTATGATATATATTGGTTTAGTTCATGTCTTTATGAATGTCATAATGTCTGGATTAAAAATTGAAAACACCTTCTTTCTGCCCTACCCTCCCTTTTACTCCTTTTTTGATCAGATCACTGTAGTTTAGATTTTTTTCATATTTATGTTATTCTTAGCTTTATTATGTAAATATCACTGATATTCATGGTTTTAGACCAATTTTTGGGCTTATTTTAGCTAAAGATCAATATTATTTGAATATTCATGGGTAAGTGTTGCAAAGGTAGATTAAAATTTGTAAATATGCCATGATCAAGGTCAGTGATAGTAGTTTTGCTCAAAGATTGATTGATTCTTTACATGTTTAGTTTTATTTGAAGTTAAAGTGTAAATATCCCTCTCATTCATTAGTTTAGATGTATCTTTGAGATTATTTAGTTAAATATAATTATGATTTAAATGCATTTGTGTGAAATTACCTTAACGTACCAATCTAATCATTGATCTTTGCAAAGATAAGGTTGATACATCATATTTTAAATAGGTTGAAGATTTTACAAACTAAAACTGCCACAAGTAAGATCCTCATCAAGGTATGGCATGGTTAGGTGGATATTCTATCAATGTGCTTGGACAGGTACATGACTTACTAAGAAATATTGAAAGGTATTTGCCTTCTTTTAGTCTTAATAATGTTGTCACAATTGAAAAATATGTTAAAAGCTTTAAGGCTACTTTGAGACTTATGAATGTAGTTCATGAAGATGTCGCATGTAGATTGTTTCCATTTAATTTAAAATATGATTCATATAAATGGTTATTTAACCTACCTAAGAACTAAATTATTAGTTGGAATAACTTTAATGATGACTTCATTGACAAATTTAGTAAAATCATCAGTCCTTGCGTCTTGTACCAGTAGTTTACCATAGTTAAAAGAGATCTTAATGAGCACATAAGAGCCTTTAATGCTAGATTCTAAAATATGTTTAGTAGAACCATAGATCCTTATATACCTAATGAGGCTTTAGCCTTAGATATTTAAAACTATGCTTTGGATACCATGACATCTATTTTTCTTAAATTTTTTGTTGGAGTCATAAATACATTGGCCTTAGCCTATGCTAAAGCTGTATTAATCATTGGTCAAATGTAGCCTCAAGGTCAACTTGCATATGATATCCCATATATTAATCCCAATTTACCAACACTAAATATCATTCTTAATGCCAATTAGAGTGTGCTTGCCTTAAATCATACATTAGTCTTGAACAATTACCCTTAAACTATGCCCATCCTAGCCAAAATTTGGGGATCTTGAATAATGCTATAAAAGGATTTCATCCACATGGATAGAGAGATTTATTTCCCACTAGTAATATAAATCAAGTTCATAACTCAGAAGCACCAAAGAATGAGAATGAATCCATACTTAAGATGGTTTAAAAGCTGAACATTGATTTTCTTCAATTGCAAAAGTAAGTGGGCAATACTAGGGAAAACTCCAAAAAAAACTATGCTTCTCAAAGGTTAAATAGACCTAAAAATAGTTTTAATGATAACAAAAATGATAGGTCATCTGAAGATGTACATGAAATGAGTCTTTGTGATATAGGTCTAGCTTATCATTTTAATGTTTTCAAGGCATATACATCTAAAACTATGCTCAATCAAGACAATATTGTAGGGACATCTAGCTTTAAAATTCATTTAAAACCACTCTCATGGTAGAGGATTTTAATTTTCCATTAAAAGAGGAAAATGAACTTGTAGATGCTCTAGAAGAAGGAATAACCATTCGAGATGAGTAGTCCCATGAACAAGGTCAGATACAAGTTGACCTCTCTTCAAAAGATAGCTATGAGGATAATTCATATAAGGTCATTGCTAAAATAGAGACTACTCCTAAAGAAATGATCATTGGTAATAATTATACTAGGATTTCTTGAAATAAATTGAGGTATTCCAAGACAACAATGTTATTTTGGAAATCCCAAAGCAATATGAGTTGGGGTAGAATAGATGTCATTTTTCATAGAGGGTGAAGATGCAACAAGTGTAACAGATCAGGGATTTCGATATAAGCCCATCAAAAGGTTGGAAGTATGTGATCAACCTAATTTAAATGGTAAGGTTTAAAATTAATTTCATGCCCTTTTAGTTGATCATGATGAAGTATCCTTTTCTGATGACTTGGAAAGTTTTGGTGTAAATATTTATAATCCATCTCCACCTCAAGCCAAACTTAATGAAGACATCAGTATAAGAATGCTAACTGAGATTCCATCATTAAATGAGGATGATATAAGTTATTATCAATCTATGAATAAAGGAAAATTATCACTCTTTATTTAAGGCAAAAGGATTTGAGAAGAAGATGATTGGGTTTTAGATCCATATCTTCAATCTAGGTACTGAAGAATGGATATGAGGAATCAAGATACATCACATAGAAGACATGAACACATAAGTGATCTTATCCATAAGAAGAGGACATTAAATGGAAGCAATCATGTTTCAAGTTTCTATATTAATTTAAATAAATTTCCATTTGATCTTAGAGGTAAGTTCTTTGTGGAGTTAGTTTAGGTATGTTTTAGATTAGTTTCTTTTCTCGTCCCTTGTTTTTACGTAGTGATTTTAAATATTTATTTGATTTATATTTGTTTTGATTTGTGTTTGGTGTATTTAATTTATTTTCTTTGTTTTTTTCTTCTAAATAAGTCCTTTTAGACATCCCTCAGCTCAAAGTTCACCTAATTTCTCAAGAATTCATAGTTTAGAAATGCAGGCATGACTTCTCAACATTGGTTGATCACAAATTATTAAAATATGAGTATGAAGTTGTAGTTTAGAGAAACTAGCAAAGACTAATGGATAGGTCAATTATTACTTGATATTTTAGGCTTTGTTCTAATCTATGTTTGGTTCTAAGAAGGATTGCACATATAGGGTGAAATCTTGAATTATTATGACAAAGCCATGTTTACACTTAAAAAAATTAATTTCTTGGGACAAAATTTATAACTAAGGATGATTGTCTGAAGATCAAACATTTGAACAAATCCCAAACTTGGATAATCTAGTTCTTAACCTTTGTTATAAAGTCAAAATATCTAAAAAGAAAGAGATTGTTGAAAAATTCAAAAAGATTTATAAGTAGAGGTGATTATAGTAATCTCCATTAGGGTTATGGATACCTAGCTGATAGTAGATAAAGGCCTTGAATAGATCCAAATGTATCTCTACCAGGGATATAGATGCCTCGCTAGTAGTAGAATAATGCCCAAGCCTTTCTTGAGCTAAAAAATGATTTTTAATGAACATCTAATTATGTTGTAAGTTAATGTTAATGGTTAAGGTCATGAAATCTATAAGTTTTTTTCTAAATCTTATGGTAATCAGTAAGTGAAATCAAATCACACAAGTAGTATGGATATGTCTTGATGTTTGATCCTAATTCTACATGTGCAAGATTTTACCTAATCATGAATTGATCTTAATAATGATGCCTAATCAAGTGGAAGCTTAGTTATTAGTCTAAATTAGAGTCTCTAAGTTCTAACATATTTCTATGTTTCTCCTAGAAGTTTCTATTTATTGATGTCAACATAACCCCATTTCTAAAAAATGGGGACCCTTGTTTTTAAATTTGTAGGATTGTGCTTTAAATTGAAAAAATCACTTGATCAGAATACCAATAGCATGTTTGCACATTGTTCAAGACTCTCATTTGGATTAATGGACATGTTTTCAGATGATCATGGTTTTACCCCTTCTGATGTTGATAAAAACTATTGCTTATATCTCTGTATTACAGGTTTAATGTAATCTCATTTGGGAATGAACATGCTTAGGGTTTTGTGATTCAATGTTAAATTGATCTTTTATTAGTCTTTGGTTTGTTAAATATCAATTTAATATGTTGTAAGTCTTATTAAAACTCTAGTCTAATGTTTTAGCTTAGGTCCCTTTTGAATTAAATTCAAATTTACATGGGAATAATTATTGGTGCCATAGACTTAACTTAATTTTTTATCCTAAGGATCAGTCATGTTTTTAAACATGACTAAAACTTAAGGTAAAAACATTATGCTTGGTCCCTTTATGTCCTATGACCCCTTGGTCTATTTTATTATTGGTGTGGTCTAACTAACTACATGATCCCTTTATTATGTTTTAAAACTTAGCCTAAAAATTTTACCCTAATATTTCATTATGTTCATCAACCTGAATAAAACCTTCATCTAAAATATTTAACCTAAGCTTCATATATTAACCAAGTTATGACTTAATTTTTTTTATTATCTATAGGATTAATGGTCCATGTTTGCTTAATTGATTGAGATATAATGATGCATATAAAGTCAACAAGTCAAGAGACTTAATCGATGATGCACATTTACCCAAGAAAGATGATCTAACAGTGTGAGATTAAAGTTGAAAAGTCAAGCCCTAACCCTATGCTAAATTTTGAACATCTTCTAAGGATCAATAGTACGTGACCTCACATACATATTTTGACCAACAATGCATGCCAAGTCAAAGTTTCAAAAGACCCTAGGGCAAGTGAGTAGGTGACAAGTGTCACAATCTCAATAAAAGAACATTGAGTAGCCAATAACATTCCACACCTTAGATTGAGATATGATGGAGTGAATTCATATGACCAAATGATATCTAATGATACATGATAAAGGTTGAAAAGTCAAAATCCCTAAGAATGAATGTGGAGATGATAGTGTCATAACCATAAGCCATAAATTAAATCTCAAGAATATTTTAAAGATTTATGGTACACAAATGAGAGTACACATTTTGTTCAATGGTTTGCAGAGTAGGAGACATAATTAAGTAGATTAATATCCAATGGAGCATGATTGATTTATACAAATGAGATCAATGATACAAGATCAATGCTGACATTTTAATAAAGCTCAGAGTGAATGTGAACATGACAAGTGTCATAACCTTAGGGAATGTAAAAATAAACTAATATCATTTGAGTTCTTAGACCTAGATTAATTAACTATATTGATCCAAGCAAATAGATCCAAAGGTATGAGGTGAGGCAAATTTTTCAAAGGGCCTACAACCAATAAAATACTGACACATGTCCAAGGGTGAAAAATGGTCATATTTTAAATATTAATGAGCAGGATGCCATGGTGATGTCACATTGGATCCACACAAGTATAATATACCAAGTTAAATATTTTATCGATTGAATAAATACAAGGGTATAAGTAAGAAATCTAATTGGGATCTAAGTCACAAAGCTCAAACAAGATCAAATGACTACCACCATTAAAGCATTATAAAAAAATTCAAGAAAGCCCTAACAAGTACAAAAACCCTAATTCATGTTGTGCTCATTATAGTAAAATAAAAAAAGATTAGATTGTAATTTGTGCAAGGATAATTTGATCTAGAATTGAACTAAAAGCCCTAGCAAGCACTTAGGAAAATTCACAGCTAGGGCGGTCTAAAAAGGCATTTAAAGGGAAGATGTGGAGCTCTATCTAACTTTAGATCTAGATGAAAGACATTTCTAAAGACCTCAGATAACAAGAAGATAAAATGTTGCATATATTAGATAGCTTGATCAAAGAGCCTACCACACGTAATTCCTTGGGTCTAATAACTGATGATGAGTTCAAGCACAAAACTACTCAATTCATGTAAGAAGTAAGGAATCAAGGATAATGGAAAACATGGGTTGATAAAAAAAAGTCTATGGGCTTGATTTTATCATTAAAATAAAAGATAGGAGATGCTAGGGGCATCAAAAAAGCTTTAGAAAGGGCTGAGAGGGATCTTAAGGGCCTAGAGGATTAAGAAAAGGAATTGTTTATAAGACCTATCATTGATCTCTAACTAAGTAATGAACATAATTATAAAATTAATATCTTATAGGAAAGGCAAAAGAGTGCATCAATTAAAGGGTCTCCAAGTTAGTTAAGTTATGAATATTCTTTTGTAATTAAGCTTGTATAATTTTTGAAAAGAGAATATTATTTTGTAAAGGCATGTACAATTTATAAAACACATTGATTATAAGTTAGTAATTTTAGAATGTCTAGAGGGTTCTTAAAGATTGTAAAAGGACAATTATCCTTAAAATTTTTAATGACTAACCGACATACCTCAAGAAAGGTCTATATAAAGAGGTATTTCCCAATGTAAAAAATGGGGGGATTTCTTAGAGCCATAATTACTTTGTAAACTTGGATAAAGTAGTATAAGCAAGGTATTCTATAAATTTTGTCCAATATTTGTCTATGTGTTTGCTATCATGGATATTTCCTTAGTTATCTAGTTTGAAATTTAGATTTGAATTGTTTTTATGGATCCTAGATGTGAATATGTTAATGGAGAGTTGTCAATTTATCTTTATGATATGCTGATTGAAAGATCTTAGGTTCATTTCATTCTCTTTTGATTTTTTTGAAGATGTGTAGAAGCTATTTTCCTATGGAAGCAAACCTTTAAAGTGAACTTGATTTCTTATTTACATTACCTTCCCTTAGACATTTTCTTGATATACATTAGGATCTGTGCCTATGCAATTTCATGCTATATATTGGTTTAGTGCATGTCTTTATGAAATTTAAGATCTATCATAATATTTGGATTGAAGATCAAAAACACTTTCTTTTTTCCCTACCCTCCCTTTTGCTCCTTTTTCCATTAGATCACTGTAGTTTAGATTTTCATTGTAAATATTCTTACTAGATTAGCTTTAGACTATAGGTTTTGGACATCATTCATTGGACTTAGTTCAGATAAATTTCATCTTCACAAATATTTAGGACCATAATTGCTCCCAACAAATATTTACATGTTCATTTTATGAGATAGTCATTTAGCTTGGCTGCTACTCCACCATAGATCTTAGGAAGATCACAACCAATAACTCATGCAATGGATTATTTGGATTCAAAAATGAGAAGTGTTTTTTAAATAATATATGAACCTAATGATGCATTTACGTGCATCAACACATAGTAAATAGGAACCTATACCTATACCTATGCCTATACCTATGTTGGATCTACATCCATCCTCTATCAAACTCTCTTGTGCTACCCTAGATACTGAGGTTGAGGTCTAGTCAATCTAATAGGTTAGAAGCCTACCCACCATGTTGCATAAGTACATATCATGCTAACATCCACATCCCCACCTATATAGGCCCATACTATAGGTTGTACCATGTAAAAACATTTAATAGATTGGGTCCTAAGTACTATAACCCCCCAATCTAGAATATCTTGTGTAATATGTGAAAAAAATGGGATCCATCTAGCATATCCTATTAGAAGTAAATTGTTGATGCACATAATATAGCCTATATCTCTCCTTGATGAAGTCATGGTGACCCATGATGTATCAAGGTGTCAGTATATACTAAAAAATAAAGATGTCCTCTATCCACCCAAATTACATGACCAAGTGCAACCACCAAATAAAATCTTCATCCCCCATCTCATCCATGACACACCTATAAAAAAATAAATATCTATGGTGGCATCATACCCATAAATCTATGTAAACCCTTACATAGGCTACTGTATCCTTGGGTAATTACTAAAATAAATATCCAATATGTCACTATATAGCAATGTGATTTCAAGCCTAGACCTAGAGAAGAGTACTATGTCCAATGATACACCCTCTTTGATACAAAATCATGTGTAGGCCTCTGTAAAGTTGAGCCAATATAACTAGGCCCCATGAAAAACATGTAGTATAATTTAACATATCCCAAACCATGTCTATCAAGCTGATCTGAAAGTATGAATCATTCTTATCAGGCATCAAGAGTCCACTGATAAGAGACATCAAAATCAATACCACCTAGGGTACTGTGCCCTATGGTAGAGGTGGTGGTAATCCTAAAAAAACCATTGGAGTCTAAGCCATGTCCTCTAATATGCCAATATCAATAGACCCCTCATCAATAACTAGGTCTTTAACTTTAAAAAAATCCTCAAAAACTACATTTTGATCCTCTGACATCCAATAGATATATTGACCCCAAATTAGCACCTATAAAATTTGATAAAAATCCTCAAGGGTCATAGCGACCTCTTTAGTAAGTAGATGAAAAGTCAACATATCTAAATTCCAACATTTTGTTAACACTAAAAGGTATACCATATCTACTTAAATAATTGGAATCTGAGTTATATGTCATAAATCTACTAACTACAACAAACCCATGATATTTTCTATCATGATACCAAGTCTATGTAGGACATACGATTATCACTCATGTTTTATAATGACTACATGCTCTTGCATAGCTCAAGCCAAATAGAATCAAGCTAGTCACTTATTAATTTTTCTTCTAGTTGATTAATCTACTTTTTCTTCTAATTTTAGACTTAGAAAAATATTCTTCTATCTTAATTTCTAATTTCTCTTGGAATCTTTGTCATTTTTGGTAACCTCATCATTTTATTTGGCATCTTTGCCATTCTATAGAGAATATTCACCATTCTATAGGTAGACCTCACCATTTTCCTCCTTGGGTCCACAATTTTGATGTTACGTAGGTCAATCCCATCATTTGGCAAGATGACCTCATTGTTTCTAGTGATCTCACCATTTTTCATGCCATAGATGTTTGTTAGGTGATATTGATATTTGATTGGTGATAATGCTATTCGATTGGCGATTTTTCTATTTGAATCATATTTTCAACATTTATAATTTTTTTTTGATACATGCAATTTAACCATTTTGGTGATTTTCATTTATTTTTTCAATCTCACTAGTTTCATAGTGATATCTATCATTCCCACTATTTAAATTATCAACTTCACCATTTTTCTCTATTTAAGATCAATAAAGTCACTTTTAAACCTACTTCTAGGGCCTAATAAATGCGATTAATGACCAAATTAAAAACAAAAAAGGTACCTACTAATGCCCCAATCCTCAATGGTCATTAGAACTCTCAAATTTTATCCCTAAGGTGTCGATGGTAGGGGACATTGGCTATTTTGTATGTCTCTCTCTCACACAAAAGTTAGAGCTTAGGATTGTAATATTGGAAGGTAAAAATGAATAGTTTTTACCCCTAGGGATGAATATATAGCAATTTTTTTGAAAATTCCTGCTAATATGTTTATGGTCCATTTTTATTCCTAAGAGGCTCATTTTTGCCTTATTTACCCATTTTGAGCCATTTTATTCTAACTATCCCATTTTTCAATCTTGTTTGCTAAAACATGTGTTTATTTCTTTTGCTTATGGGCCCTCCTATCAATAATATTTTTTCACTCTTCCCATGAGATGATCTCATATAACTCACAAACAATATTTGAGTCATTTTTCATTGGTCTTGATGCATTTCTTGAATCAATTGGGCAATATTTATTAATCTTTCAATTTGTGTTTGTGTTTTGTTAAAATGATGTTTGTTTCCATTTTTTGTTATTGCCTCGACTCATTTAATAGTGTTGATAGTGGAAAAATCATAGTGATTTACAGTTTGTTGTTACACTTAGATATATCTATTGGTATACACCAACATTCCCATCATGGTTTTTATCACTAGTGCAATGTTGTCACTTGTCTAGTGGATTGGGGGTCAGTCCTTATGCACATTACAGGTTGGTCATCATGGTATTTTATATCATGGTGCATATTATTTTTGTGTTATATCAAAAATATAGATACATGAAGTCTAAATAAATAATTTTATAATAGAGATATCCTTGTATACTATCCCCTAACCATTTCTTCACATGCTAATTTATCATTTATCTGAATGAAAATTTTCCCTACTAGGGCAAACCTTCTAGATTGATCAATGATTAAATCTACCCTACTAGGGTACCTTTATGACTCAAGTGATCAAATCTACCCAACTAGGGCACATTATTCTCTATCAACTAGGACCACCCTTTTTGGGGCTAATTTATAGAGCAAGGATATATATTGATGCACCTTAATCTAACTATAACACCTTGGCATATAATTTTTTAATATATTTCTCAAGTGAATGTGCACTAGGGAAGGTTGTAAATGGAATGTTAAAATCTATCCTAGATTGTGTGAATGCTAACAATGTAGGAATATGAATTTAAATCTATTTAAATCCTTATGATGCCCCTATATTTTAGGTGGATGTCACATAAGTCATGGAAGGTGTAGGCATGAGAATGGTACAAGTAGTTTTGGTCAAAATATCTAATGTGGAGGCATGAGCCAACTTTGTTTTCTTATATTTTTCTATATATAACATAACATAAATATGATGTGGATTCATATTAAGATATTAAATGATTTTTTCATCTTTTGAGTCATTTTATTGGTCTATATTAATTTTATCACTAGTTTCAACATTCATTATGAGTCCATTGATAAAGTGTATAGAATATGGTGTGTAATATTTGGTAGGAAGATCAAAGGGGGTCATGCAATCCATTTATAATATATTTGTAAAAATAAGAATATTAAATTGAATAAAGGACTAGGATTATTCTTAGGTAAGCTCAACCTTATTAATGAATTTGGATTTGATCTCAGATACCCATTTGTCTATATAATTAATCTAAAGAAGATATACTATCCACATAGAATAGAGTGAAAAGATAAAAATAATTAATTATGTTAAATAATAATGTTCATTGAACATGGTAATGATTAGTGTGTATTATTATGGAAAACTTATAAACCTTAAAGATGAAATATGAAATGCTAAACAGATAAAACCATAAGAGAAAATCTAGAGTTTTACGTTGCTTGATATGTGTATGTGTTCACTAATATGTTTTACCTTAATTTGGATTACTTTTTGAGATTAATATAATTAAGATATAACTTTGAAA
The DNA here is from genome assembly GCA_037957365.1 of Torreya grandis. Lineage (NCBI taxonomy): Eukaryota > Viridiplantae > Streptophyta > Pinopsida > Cupressales > Taxaceae > Torreya > Torreya grandis. The sequence continues at coordinate 44,782 of JARHVA010004164.1, read as the reverse complement.
TATAATCCATATTATAAGATACAACATTTAAGCATACATTTGAATGTAAATGACAACTAGTTGATTTTTTTGCTTTCACAAGGACATGCTAAATATGAAAATTAATAAAGATATCATGATACTTATATTTTATGGTTGACTATCTAACTATTTTTTAAAGTGAAAATTAGGGATAAACATTCATGTAATTTTTTTGTTTTATGAAGTGATCTATTACTACATCAGGGTAGTTCTATAGGACTAGGTTAGTATTTTAAGTTGATATTGATCTACTTGTCACAAATAAACAATTAAAGTGTGGCACAATGACTATATGGTCACCTAAAACTATACTTTATTTATCTATATTTGTGATCCCTAACCCTAATTATTTATGTACATCCAACAATTAGCCTCCTTTACCTTAAAACTCTAGGGGTGATTTTGAGGGATAAAAATTTGAAAAAAAATGTGAAAAGTGTAATGAAGTAAGCTAATCCCAATCACACCTATATGATGATTGGTTATTTCCCATGTATCCAATAATCCAAAGAGGGAAATAAAATGACACATTGTTATCCCACATAGTGTAATTGTGTAATTTAGCTCCTTCACTACATGTATGTAGCTAATAATTGGATTTGGTACTTGCTAATGGTTGATTTAACCTTGGTTTTGAGTGATTCAAACTTGTATTATTACTAATACTAGTGATAGGTATATAATTTAGGAATAATAGATCAGATTTTATTAATGTAAAATAATGTATATATTTTAATAAATATTTTTGAGATCCCCCTTTGAATGAGACCTTGATTTGTTTATATATGGATCCATTTGAATAACTACTCACACCATCGACATGCTAGGATAATAGTTGGACCCTAAGGATAGGTTTTATTTTAGAAAATAGTTCTTGTTTGGAAAGGGTTAGTTTCAACTAAATTGATTAGTATCAAATATCAATATTAACCAAGTCTGACATAACTAACATGTGTATAGGTAGACTATACTAAGAGTTTAGAGATGTGTGTGTAAGATATTTAGTAGATTTAAAATATACAATGAGGTTATTGCAAGTGTATAATATAAGAATGGAAGGGTTAAATCATAATATAAAATCATGGACATCATACACATAATAAAATCACACATAGTATTACTCAATGTTATATACATGAAGAATCACACATAGTATAATAAATACACATGCATTGTCACTAAATGCAAGATCTAGATAATGAAAAATCAATGTCACACAAGATAAGACCACATAACATGTAATACACACTCAAGTATCACATAATGAAAATGTGAAAATTAAATATTAATGAATTAATTATATGTAACATAAAATGGTAAAAAATGTAATAAGTAACAAAAACAATCATGCATAGAACAAACAAAATTAGTCTACACTATCAATACATGTAATCATCACACATGGTAATGTATAATATCCATATAATACTCAAAGTAGTATAATCAAGGGAAATATATGTATAATATATATAATATATCTAATTATGATCAATTTAATGGTCATATAAATGTATAACTTGAATAATTTACCAGAGAGATACCCCTAGTGTATACATATGTAGCTCACTAGTTGTAGGAATATGTACATTTGAATGCCCATGCCATATGAAACATGTATCTCCTAAAAATCACTCATGTATATTGTGAAATGCATTTGATTATATAAAATTATATATAATATAATAGAATGTGACTTAAAAAATATAAATGAAAATAATATAATAGTAATACATGTCATGCCTAAAACCTTATTTTTTATTTTTTTACTTTTTTAGATTATGTTCATACTAATCAATGATTCCATAAATAATATGCTCACATGTAGGTACTATATAAAGTGTGGAAATGGTCACTAATTTTAGATAATAACTCTCACATGTATCTATATCTAAATCCAAGATGTGATATTCTATTATAGTACGTCTATTTTTATCCTCATGATCGATACAATATTGCATGATAAATAAACATAATACCCATAGTATCATATGGAATCCACACTATATTAGTAAAATGTGCTTGTGTTTTTTATTGAAATAATGAGGCTATATGTAATTCTATATTAGAGTGTGATGGAGTGGATAATGGTTGTCATGAATCTTAAATAAACTTGTGATATAATGGGCTGAAAAACTAGTTGTCTAGAAAGTTCAATTAACTTCCTATGAACTCTCTACATAAAATGAACTTAAAAAGTTGGTAAAATAGTTGTGGTAGGTGTTTGGGTATAGGAGGAAATGTCTCTATATGAATATGATATTCATATGGAACACCTAAACTATAACCATGTTGATATGTATATACTTGAAACATATGTGTACTAAAGATGATATTTCATGAAGCTCATATATCCAAGAATGTCTTGTTTACCCTTTTATTTATTTATGTGTGAATAAAAATATGATAAACTTGTAGAATTAATTTAGATTTTAATATATAGATATCAAGCATAAATCTAAATGTAACTTATCTAGACTGATTTGATAATGTAATTTTTTATTTATGGAAAGCACTAAGGAGATAAAGATACATATCTTTGTTATTAGATTGGTTGATTATGACTATGTTCTGATAGTGTAAACAAACTAAAATTAGGAATTTAATTAATCCAAATCTAATACTTTATCTTTATGTGCATAGTTTAGTACCATTAGGCTTGGATAAGAACATTAATGATAGTGATTGTGGTTGATGTTAGTGTCCTAGTTAGGTTTATCTCTTAATGACTATATAATACATTTATCTTATTTTAATATATAGTTATGCATGATATAGACCCTTGATTGCATTAAAAACTCCATAAATTGGATTCATTATTTAAACCTTAGGTCTATTTGTGAAGGATTAAAACCTACAAAAAGTGAGGAAGAGTAATTGGGATGAGTTGACCCCAATCACCTATGTTGAAGAATGACCACTACCTATGTTACAATAATAATAATATGTAATTCAATTCACACATAATTATTCCCCTTATTGTGAATGGGAAATTATGCTCTTTCACTATGCACCTAGAAATTTTGTTGTGATCTTAACAATGTTGACACTTGACCTAGCTTGGTGTGTTTTAGACTTGCTTGATGATTGCTCCTATTTATTGATTTGAAATTTAGGAATAATAAGGTATATTTTATCATTATGTATTAGTATTCTTGATAGGTTATTGATAATTATATATCATAAATAATCTTGACCTTGATTTGTATTTATATGCATTCAATTTGGTAATTTATTATGTCACTAACATGCTAGGTGAATTGGTTGACCTATGGGTAGGGTTTTATTTTGAAAAAGTCTCATTATTAGGTAAGGTAAGTAGCACCAACTATAGGAAAATATTGTTGAATGTCTAAGTCTTATGTTACTATTTAAGAGACATAATTGTAAATGTGATATTTTGGGATTATCTGGGTAGGGTATTTCACTAATCTAACATAAAATAGAATGTTCCTATAGGTGATTGATAGAAAATTGGAATGTATTAGTCTCATAAATATCATGTATGTGTGTGGTAAAGGTGTGTGAGAATTATTTGGAGACACATAAGTCATGTGGGATAAATGTAGGTCAAGATTGACATTTTTAAGTGTTAAATACTAGATGTAATGTCTACAAGTACCCTTTTTTTATTCTAGTATTATAATGTAATGAAAACACTAGAGTAAAAGGATGAATATATACATGAGGGTGTACTTCACACTTTGTATTTGGGATAATTCTCTAAATGTGCAATTTGTACCAATTAAAACTTGCAAAAAATGTAGTACTCAATGTCCATAGAATAAAACTTGAAATTTGAATTATACTTGAAACTTGAAAGAGCAAGGAAGGAGTACACCTACATGTGGATAAATTATTTTACATTTTAACTTGTTGGATATAAAGATTTATAATTGGATAATTATGCTTCCTTGCTGAATAACATGGAAAACATGGTGAGATTGAGGGTGATCAATCCCTAATTTTAAATTTAAGCAAGGCAAGGGCCATGGATTGAAATAAAAATGTCCTGATCCATATGTAACTAATAAAATATTAATTTTATAACCATAAGATGATAATGTGAGAATTACATAAATGGTTTTTAATGGGTAGTTCTAGGTCCATTGAGCATCATTGAACCTCAACATACATTACTTAAAAATTATGAATTAACCACTACAAATAGAGTTATAGATTGAAATGTGATACACACTTGAAAATACTTGATAATTAAATAAAAAGGTGGAAATGTGTATACATGCATAAACCAACATCATTACCAACTGAATTAGTGCCAAATGTAATATGTCATAATGTATATGAACCAACATCACACCTAGTTGAAATTCAAAATAGTGTATATGTGCATGAATTAACATCATGCCCAGCTAAATTTATCCTATATAATTGAGTACACATACCTTTTACATGCAAAAAAATGTAACATAATATATACCAGTCTAAAATGTGTCACTCAAGAGTGTAAAATGTAGTACATGTTCCTTGTATATGTTTAAAAGTTTGGATAAAGACTAAAAATAATTATTCCAATCTGATATCTAAATCATGTTTGAACTCTAAAATATATACATTATAATCAAATATGATCATGGTGGATTTATTACCTATGAAAAATCCTACTAATATTCCCCATTATTAGGTGAGAAATAGATATTGGAAGTCACTCATCTCAAAATAAAAGTGAGTTGTATCATGTCCTATGTAAAGGTAATATCATGTAGAATAATGTCAACATGTGAAGAGTATGTCATTATAGTAATGTATATAAAATCAATGCATATATGTAGAATATGGAATGAAAGGGAATATAAGTGGTATCTCAATATAGTGTATCTAGGAAGCAAATAATAATAACTGTCACTGAATATGATAATGTATTAAGTGCATGATGTAAATCATGACATAACATATAAAAGGGATGTGTGTGATATGGATCATGACACCTTCATTCATATGAATTTTACAAAATCAACAATATCACCATGTAATGCTATAAAAATACATATAATTTCACTCACAATTCCAATAGGACACATATAAGGGACATAAATATGTCACTAAAAATCAAGGCTAAGGAGCCACCAAAAAAGGGCATGAATACCACAACAAACAAGGCCAAGAATCTAAAATAGGGGGCATAAATGGCATAAAAAGCAAGGATAAGGAGAGAAAACAATTTTTATTGGAATAATTGCCATTGATGTCAAAGGAATTGTAATGAATATGAATAGAAATGTAAAATGGAATTGATGCTAGAAGTGATGGAAATGCTAAACAAAATTGTTATCGAAAGTGAACAGAATTGATACCAGAAGTGAATGGAAATGTTAACATAATTATCAATATAAATGTTGATGGAAATGTCAATGGTCACATTTTTTAGTGAAGAGGTGCCTCTTAGATGGGATTCATCCTTTGTGAGAAGTTTTTTAAGGCTATATAAGGGAGAAGAGACATGGAAGTATTACAAGCATTTGATTTGATTAAAGATCATATAAGTGTGAGAGAGAAGGAAGAGAGGAAGAGTAGAATTTTGCTTATGCATATCATTTAAGTGAAGAATAAGAGAAGAGAAAAAAATGAAATAGAATATCTCTTAAGAAAATAAGTGTGAAGGGTAGATTTATTTTAATGAAGCATATCATTTGAGAATTGTGAAAGAGAGGAGAGTAAAAAGTATATAAGAAAACCAGTGAGAGAGAAAGTGTAAGATAAGTAAATCCATCATTTAATTGAATAATCAATCATAGATGATGGAATCGAGTTGGTATGGAGTATATGCCTCATATTCTAGGGTTTAGTGATCTTGTGGGTCAGTGCTCATGAATTGGCCGAGTTGGTTCTCAACAAAGGGAATCAGTGTCTCCTGTGGGTGGGTGCTCATAAATTGACTAAGTTGGTGCTTAGTTTAGGGATTAGTGTCTCCAGTAGGTTGGTGATTGAAAATATTGTAATATATATATATATATATATATATATATATATATATATATATAAGTAATATTTTTCCATGGTTTTCTCCTGAAAGGGTTTTCACATAAATATTATGTTCTCTTGTGTTATTAATTGATGGATCTTGAATGATTAAGGTTGTTGTGGTTGATTAAATTTTAAAAATTAAAATATTTTATTATAATGATTCACCCCCTCTCAATATAAGTCTATGCTTAACAAATAGTATCAGAATGGTTCTTTTAGAATTAGTTTAATTATTAAAAGGTAGATTTTAGGAGCACACATGGTTAGTCATCAAGGTTAGGACTATTTTTATACAAAAAAATCACCATTGTTTGATGGAATGAATTATGTTTTTTTGAATATAAAGATGAGAACATATCTTATGGATCTAGGGTTTGATATTTGGTTATCAGTAGCAACGAGGTACATATCACCAACAAATCATCAAATGGATCAGGCTAGAAAGAAGGCATACGAGAATAATGCAAAAGCAATGAATACCATTTTATGTGGTTTATAAAAATTAGAGTTCATAAAATTAATGAATTATGTGTCAACAAAAGATATATGGGATAAACTTTAGAATATCTATGAAGGTGATGACAAGGTCAAGAAGGCAAAGATTCAAATGAATAGAAGTTAGTTTGAATGTCTTAAGATGAAAGATGAAGAAAAAATTGCATCCTATCTTTTCCATGTGGATGAGATAGTCAAAACAATCAAAGGGCTAGGTGGGACAATGAAAGAATCAATGATAGTACAAAAATTACTAAGGTCACTTCCTATTAGGTATGATGCAAAAGTCCCAGTTATTGAAAAAATGAAGGACTTGGAAACATTAAAGATTTGATTAATTACATGGAATCCTCACAAAATATGAAATGAAGACAAAAAAAAGAAAATTTTCAAAGTGCAAAGCAACCTTCAAAGCTTTAAAGAAATTCAAAAATGCAAAACCTGAGTCAAGTGATAAGTCAAAAGAAGAAGAAGCTCTGTTTGTGAGAAATATTAAAAAGGGATTTGGCAAGTATAAAGGTAAGCTTCCTTTAAAATGTTTTAATTTTGGTGAGATAGGGAATTTTTTTTCCAAGTTTCCTCGTGAAAAATATGATAATAGTGATGAAGAATAACATGCTAAGGTAGGAAATAGCAAAAATTCATAAGAAAAGAATTATAATCCAAGTCAATATGAAAAAAAGAAAAAATCTGATAGATATTAGAAAAGCCTTTACACCAAGAACAATAACTCAAAAGAAGAGAGTAATGAAAGTAATTTAGAGAGTGATTAAGAATAAAAATCTTTTCATGGAAATATAAACAAATAATGATGAAGACCAATTATTTCTAGAAGAGGAAGAAAATCTTGAGGATGAAGGAGAAGTGGATCTGGAAGAAGAAATTATCTGTGCCTTGAATGAAATAAAGAGGCTTAAGAAAAAGAATTTAAATAAAAAATTGTAGCTTCAAAAATATGAAGAAGAAGGTGGAACTTTGAAAATGAACAAATCTCAAAGATTTGAAGAGTTTGAAAAGATCATTACCAGTCTAAAAACTCAATTAGAAGAGACAAATAGAATTGAGGAGATAATAAGAGATCAATTAAAATTAAAATAGGAAAATATTGCTAAGCTTGAATATGAGATTGTTGATTTAAGAAAGGAATTGGAGAAGTCTAGTGTTAAGTTGACAAGCAACTTAATATTTGAGAAGAACACTAAGGTTCTAGATGAGATTATAGATGGTTAAAGGTTACTGTTTGACAAGTCAGGTTTTGGCTATGGAGATGAATAAAAGGTTACCAAGGAAGATGTTAAAATTGCTGAACCTATGAAGACAGAAGAGAAGACTTCCTTAAAGAATTGAGTTTCACAAGTATCAGACAAAGGAAATAACCATTGGCATGATAAAATATCATTCTTGCCAAAACAGTCTAACAGGTACCAAGGATCATTTTATGGCTAGTAATTTAATTTCAACAATTTTGTTCATAGAGAAAAGGAGTGTAAGAGACATGAAATAAATGGCTGCATATGGAACAATGGAAAAAATGTAGATAAGAGGAATGGGAATGCAAAAAATGAGTATCCATGTAACTATGGCACAAGTGAAGGATGTGAGAAGAATGGACATGGCTAGAATAGAAATAAATATTCATATGGTTTCTCAGGTAGAAATTCATTTACTCTATTGTCAAAAAACATTGTATGTTATAATTGAAATAAGTATGGACATATAGAGACAATGTGGAAGTAGTCCTATAGACAAAAAAAAAAAGAGGATGCCCAAACCAAACTCAAAAGAGAATTCATGCAAGTTTGGCAACATAAGCAATAATGAGACAGTTAAAAGCAGTAATTTTTGCTTATGTAAAAAGCACAAGGAGAAATGGTAGGGAGGACATTATGCAGAAAAAAGGAGGAGAATTGAAGATAGGGGGATCAAAGGAAGAGAACCAAAATAAGGGGGAGTTCATATACTAATTAACAGGGATTGCCTTCAATGACAAAGGGGGAGATTATTAGAATAATTATCATTCATGTCAAAGTAATTGTAATGGATATAAATAGAAATGTCAAATGAAATTGTTTCCAGAAGTGAACAAAAGTGTCAAATGGAATTGTTATTAGAAATGAATAAAATTGTTTCTGGAAGTGAGCAAAAATGTTGATAGAAATGTCACTGGTCACATATTTTGGTGAAGAGGTGCCTATTAGATGGGACACCTCTTTTGTGAGAACATTTTTTAAGGATATATAAGGGAGAAGAGATGTGGATGTATTACAAGCATTCAATTTTATTGAAGATCATATAATTATGAGAGAGAAGGAAGAGAGGAAGAGCAATTTTTTTTTATGCATATCATTTGAGTGAAGAAGAAGAGAAGAGCCAAATATGAAATAGAATATCTCTTAAGAAAAGAAGTGTGAAGGGTAGATTTATTTTAATGAAGAATATCATTTGAGGATTGTGAAAGAGAGAAGAGAAAAAAGTATATGATAAAATCAATGAGAGAGAAAGTGTAAGATAAGCAAATACATCATTATATTAAAGATGCAATCATATATGGTGGAATCAATTTAGCTTAGGGTCAATGCCTCATAGTTTAGGGGTTGGTGCTCCTATAGGTCAATGTTCATGAATTGTCTAGGTTGGTTCTTAGCGAAGGGGATCAATGTCCCCAATGGGTGGGTTCTCATAAATTTATTGAGTTGGTGCTTGGTTTTGGTTTGGTGTCTCTAGTAGGTTGGTGCCTACAAAAATTATTAAAGAGTTATATATATAAAATCCATATTTTCCATGGTTTTCTCCTGAAAGGGTTTCCACGTAAATCATGTGTTCTCTTATGTTATTAATTACTAGATACTGAATGTTTATGGCTATTGTGGTTGATTAAATTTAAAAGATTAAAATATTATCTTATATTGAATCACCCCACTCTCAGTATAAGCTTATGCTTAATACTTTCACGGGGCTGCACACAAAATATAAAAAGTAATATCATGTAAAAGTAACAACATCAATGAAGCATAAAACAAGTATAAACTATTCTTCACTATCCATGTATCTCAATATCATACTATAGTCAATAAAAATTCTAAATAACAGTATGTAATAAATGAGTAACTAACAAGGAATGTGTAAGAAATATATGTATCTCAACATGGTAAATAGGTCATAAAAATATATTACCTATGATAATGTAACATGTGGAAGTAGATTCCCCCATCATTGGCGTGGAACCTAAGTATATTAAAGATGTAGCATCTACATGCCCATGTATGATATACGTGTCCTACATCAACTCATGTACCTAGTGAAATTCATCTATATATGAAAAAAATATTAAATCTAATAGAAATGTGATAAATAACATATGTAAATAATGTAATTTAGAAACTCATGTCATGCTTAGGTCATGATTTTTTTGAATATTTTGAACATTTTTTTAAAATTTTTAATGTGACTAAATAAGTTGAAAAATTAAATACCCAAAAGGGCATCCAATTTATTTCATGACCTTGTAGGGAGTGTTAATGATAAATTTATAATATTTGGGAATAAGATCTCATTGAATGTCCATATGTCATCATCTTAATCATCATTAAATTTGTCCATTTTGATTTATTTTGATTTTCTAATACCTATTTCTTAAATATTATGTATACATAGTGCATCTTGTATGACTGACGATATGGCATATAAATCTATATGATTAGATAGTATTTTCTTAGTTTCCTTTGATTTTTTCACTTATTAGTGTTCATTATGTCCATCATGGTGTATATTTATTTCCTATTCATTATGGAAGAAAATAATATGTTTATTTGGCATGTTAAATGTAGCTTGTATTTTTTATAACCACTTCTGAATGAATGTATCTCATAGCTACTCCCTAGGATGTAGCATAAATATCAATATATTGATAACCTTAGGACCATAAGCAACTAGTAATGTAATATTTTTAATATATACAATGTTGTAATTCATTTATGTCATGACCTAATTTCTATAAAAATTTAATGTTCCACATATTTAGTCCTTATTCTTCATCAATATGAACATGTCATTGATATCAAACCTTAAGTTATGTTTTAATGGTCAATACCTATTTTTTGGTCACATATGACCCCTAATACCCTGATTACTATATTTTTCTATCTTCTTTTGGAATGTTTGAAAATGATTTGTGTCATGTCTTGTGATCCTATGGTAATCATAATATGATTCTTAATTTTAATGTGAAATACCCCTGACTACTTAGTGCCTAATAGATGGTATTTCCTTTATTTTTTTTATAAACTAGTAACTATAGTATATAACTTGGTGCATCTTGGATATTTTTTATTTTAATGATGAAGGTGATCATGTATTCAAAACCTCCGTAATATTTACTAAATTATGCCCTTAAATTTTGGTTTTAGATGAAATATATAACAACTCTTTTTCCCAAGTTCCACACTATTTTACAAAAAATGGCTTAATGATGTTTGTATCATAGAAGCATAATGGAGTGATATAATATTTCAAATCTGATTTCTATGCTGATTGCCTTTAGTATTTGACATTATTATTTTTACTTTTCCCTCATCTAATTTTTATTAAGCAAAAACCTTTGCATTATTAATAATTTTTTTTAATATGAATTATACTTATATTACCCTAGAATAATAGGTGTGAACTTTTTATGAGATAGGTATTCATATAGATCAATAGGGATTGAAATTTATCTTAAGTAAATTTTCATTATTGGATCTTACATACCATCTTCATCACTAGAATACCAATCTATAACTATGAAACTATGGTCTTTTGAATAAAACAAAAGAGGGAGGTTTGGGATTTTATCTTCTTTTGTAATAGTAACTTGTGGTGCTTTACTTGTAGCTTCATTGATATGTGTAACTAGTTATTTATCATTAAATTGACTTGATTCACCACCTCATATATATACCTATAAACTAGTTGGATGGGTTATGGTGGTGACATTAGTAAATTATCCTCAAAATGTGATTAGATCTTATCAATAAATGGTGTCATTTTTTAATATCAAAAGGGGTGATCATTGGCAAGAAGAGTATATGCATAACCATTATGTATGAATTCAATACATGTATATAGTGAATATGGTATTGATTTCATGTGTGTATCTATGGTCACCCTAAAATTATATTGTAATGAAAATAAGTGTGCATGACATGGAATAAATTGATAACCATTTTGGGTCCTAATTTCACATCAAATGATATTAACCCAAATACTTGAAATGACATGATATTGAATTTCTAGATGTTTTAATATAATTTTTAAATTACATACGTACTTATACCAAATTATTTTAAAAAATCTATAATTTTTTAAAAAAAAATTCAAAACATTATCTAGCAGCACGTGTTTGAACAGTTTGGTTTGAATCTCAACTTGAATGAATAATGGTAAGTTTTGATCTATAGTGTTCTTAAAAGGTAAATATTCTTTGTCAAAATTAATGAATTTTTATTTATATCCTTGAATGTATTCATGACAAATAAAAAATATGTTGGTTGTGTGTCACTTGGGAGAGTTTTATCTCATAATTTTGTATCTAAGATATCATAATTCATAGTTGATATTTTCAATAACTCAAGGACAAAAATCTTAGCATGGATATTATTTAGATTACATATGATGTTATACCATTTATGTTGATTAAATTTATTCATGGGAGGTGGATGTTTTGAGGAGGAACATGTTGAATACTTATATTTTATGGCAACTTACCTTACCTATTATTGATAGCATGGACTGTGGATACAAATATAAGTCATGGGTAAATAATGGGGGTGAGATAGTAGTTTATAAAACATTGATATCTAGTATGAGTAGGAACGAAAGGAGTCATACATTCCATTTGGAACCTATTAGTTATATGTAAGAACTTGGGTTGGATTTATGAATAATATAACTTAAAGGAGGAAAAATAGGTGCATTATTAAATTGATCCTTATTAGTAAATTTATATTGAATCCAAATTATACATAGCCAATTAAAAAAACTTAAAATAAGTGTAATCATGACTTCAAGAATTGAAAACCTTTGAAAGAAGGATGAAAACCTAAATTCAACCTAGGGGTTGGTACTATTCATGCGATATATGAGATCCCCAATATGTTTACCCTATTTTTCAATTAATATTTGAATAAAAATAGGCTAAATTTGTATAATTAATTTAGATTATATTGAAATAAAGAATAAATATAAATATAATTGATCTAGAATACACTGATAATGAAAATTTATATTTATTAAAAGTATTAAGTAGATCAAGATATTTAGCTTCACTGTTTGATTGGTTGAATGCAACTATTTTATTAAAATGGAAATAAAGAGTGAACAGGCCTTTGATTCATCCATATCTAAAACTATCTTTGTGTGGATAGGGTTAGAACCCTCATGCCTAGGAAATAATGTAGACATTAGTTATTATGATTAACATTACTATTCTAGTCATGGGTTTCTATATATGACTATACAATGTGGTTATAATGTATGATATATCCTTGTATGTATAATATGTCATCATTTCTTATATGAACAAATATAAAAATAATATTTGATCTCATTAAAACCCTAGATTCACTTGTGAATAATGAAAACCTATAAAAAGTGAGGAAGTTTATTGGGATAACTAACCCCAATCACCCATGTTGATTATTGACTATTGCCTACATATCTAATTATCCAAAGAGAGAAGTCAATCCAAATGTATTTATTCCCCTTATCTTGAATATTAAATCATGCTCTTTCTCTGTATGAATCCACCTAGAAATAAAGTTATGATCTTAAAAATGTTAGCACTTAATCTAGATTGGTAAGTTTAAAACTTTGTTGATGACTGCTAATTTGTAATTTGGGAAGTATAAGGCAATTTTGATAAATGTGTAATAGTATACTTGCTAGGTTCTTGAGAATTCTATATTTAAAATATTTTTGACCTTGATTTTTATTTATATGTGGTCAATTGGGTAATTTCCCATGCCATTGACATGCTAGATGAATGGGTGGACCTATGGGAATGGTTTAATTTTGAAAATTAGCCATTTTTAGGTGAGGGGTGGTCATGCCAATCTCAAGATAGTAACATCAATTTTACTATGTGGAAGAAATAAATGTAAATATGGTATTCTGGTAATGTTTGGGTAGGATATTTCATTGATTTAACATAGACTAAAATATTCATGTAGGTTACTGATGGTAACATAGAATGAATTAGGATCATAACTAGAATGTAGGTGTGTGGGAATGGTGAATGAGAAATTTTAGGAGACACATAAATCATGTAGGATTAATTTAGGTCAAGATTGACATTTTCAAGTGTCAAATACCATATTTTAGTATCTAAACATCCTAAAAACATGTCAAATGCCCATATGTTTGGTAAATCTAATAATAAAGTATAAGATATAGTAGGACTAACTCTAAGTGGTAGCATAATACTCCAAAAATTATTTTTATCTCTTTGAGTTAAATCCTTTGAATATCTTGATTTTATCCAAAAAAAATTCCTATATATATCGGAGAGTATTAAGGAGTGCATATTATGACCTTTTTCACTTGAACCATTATCTACCATGATATTGTGTATAGGCTATAATTCAACATAGGTGCACACAAAAAATTATGTGTAACTAGAATCATCATCTAAAATATCACTATCATAAAATTTAAGTGCATGTCATTGTACACATATGATTATAAGTGTACCAATAGTAACATCTAATATATGCTCATTTTTTAGAGGATGTGCATTTCAAGTATATGGACATCAAAATTAGTCTTAGTTTTTATTTTTTCATGTTGTAAAAAGGGATTAGAAAACATTTTAAATTTAAAATTACTATTATGTTGTGCCCCTAAATAATTTATAGGTGTAATTATGTAATTAAATTAAAAAATATTATGATTAATGAGATCCTTAATCTTATGTCTTAGTAAAATAGTCTATTTGACTATCTTGAACATCTATGATAATCATAATATGCATTATTTTTAGGTATAGGTCTACTCATATCAACCTCATTTTATGGATGGAGAGATATAAGGTTGCACTCAAGTAACTTATATAGTAGCTTATTTAGAGGTTCAAGTAAATTTAAAAATTGACTCCTTTGTTGGGCTGAGAGGACAAGATGATTAGTAGGTTTTGCTATTGGGTTAATTATTGTCTTTGAATCATCATCATCATCATCATCATCATCATCATCATCATCATCATCATCATCATCATCATCATCATCATCATCATCATCATCATCATCATCATCATCATTTTTTAGCTTTTAAGTTAGTTTTATTTTAAACTTTACAATTTAATTATTAGGATATTAACCACACACTTTATCTTATTCATAGATATGAGATTAACTTCTTAAGTTCACATTGAAAAAATCATCAAATGATTAGAATCCATTAAACATAATACACTAATAGAGAGGGGAAACTAAATTTTTATTAATTATTGATTTTCCCTAATTTGTATTAATTAGTTAATATAATTAAGATATAAACTATGGTAATAATTTAGAAAATAAAGTGTAGAAATGAATAATACATCTAAATGTATAAGATTGAAAATAATTTTGTACATGTGCTTAAAAATATGGAAATGTAAATAAATCTTGAGATACTTAGTAGTTCCATGTATTTTTAAAAAATAAGAAATGTGGTTGGCAACAAGGAAAGCTGGAAACATGAGTATGAGTCCTTGATGCAAGATATATATCTATGTGTATGCCCATATAGTAATGTCATCCTCATGTAAGTAATGTCCATTAATATTTTTTAAGTCATATGGTTCTGACCTTGAATATTTTTCTTATATGTTTTGATATAGGAAGGTGCACCAATTTTTACATTATCTAATCATAATATTTGATCATATGCACATAAACTAGAAATCCATCTCTTTCATTTTAAATCCTAGATCGAATTGTGAGGGGGGTAAAATATAAAAAAACATGAGAAGTGTAATGGATTGAGCTAACCCCCTTGACCTATTTGGTGATTAAATTCTACCTACATATCTAATGCTCCAACGAGGGAAATAAATCCATACACAATTATTTCCCTCAGTGTGAATGTGTAATTATCCACACTCACTATATGAATGCACATAATGATTTGAATTTCAAAACTTGACAATGTTCACTCTTGACTTGGCTTGGTCTACTTTCGACATGCATGATGATTGTTACTAGTGACTCATTTTCAATCTAGGGATAATATGAAACTTTTTATCAATGTGTATTAGTGTATATATGTTTGATACATAAGTGCTAGATGTATAATACCTATATAATTATTTTTTATTTATATACATCTATTTGGGTAATTTATCACATCATTAATACACTAGGTATATGGGTTGACCTATATGAAGGATTTGATTTTGAAAATTTAGCATTTTTGGGTAAAGGAATAAACCATAATATTTGGTTGATTTTGATTGTACCGTATAAATCTAATTTTCATGTTTTTAGAGACAAGAAAACTAATTTTATGATCTAGAGATGTCTAAGTATGATAGTTTATTGGTTTTACATAGACTAAGAATTATTGAGGTGACTGAAAATAAATTAAAAAGATTGGACCCATAGATATCATGTATATGAGAGATAATGGAAAATAGGAGGCATATATGTGTACACAAGTCATGTAGGGTAAAGGTAGGTCAAAAATAAATTTTAAAAGTGTCTAATATAAAATTTTAGTGTCTTCAAATGCACCCCTTTTATTTTATTATTGAAATTCAATATAAATAATACAGTAAAAGAATAAATTATACTTGAGTGAGTATAATACACTTTGTCTTTAGAATAAGGATATAAATGTACACCTTTTCTCCATGAAAACCTAGAATTGGGGGTGATCAAATCCCAATTCTTTTCTAACTATCCAGGCCCATGGGTTGAGAAAATAAATGCCCCAATCCTCATGAATAGGGATTAGTGATAATACTATTGATCATCATTTAACCTCAACTACAATAATTTAAATAACTAATCTATCTCTCATATTAAAATTAAATATGGTAAGGTGGGAGTTACATAATGGAATCACTATGAGTAATTATAGAGATTTTGAGTATCACTAAACCTCAACATGTATTATCTAAAAAAATATGAATCAACTATTTGAGATGGATTGATAGATTCAATGTTGTTCACTTTTTGGTGACATTGAATTTTATTTGTAAATAAAAAATGTAATAGTGATCTCTATACAATGTGTATATTAACATGAACCAATATCATACTTCACTGAATTTGTGCCAACTAATATCTAAAATAGTATATATGTGTATGAAACAATATCATGCCCCAATAAATATGTGCGAATTGATATGAATCTATATGTTAAAATATGATAACCTATATCTCAAATGTATCAATATGTGAAAATATATTATTTTTGTTTATTTAAATCATGTGCACATACATGACATATGCACTCAAGTGTGTCTAATTCTGTAATTTTATCCCATTTATTTGTGAAATGTATGCATGTGTATGACATGTTACCCCTTAATCCATATCAAAGTGTGAATATCCATCTCATATCTAAACCCACCTAATATTTGAACCACTATGAACTCTCTAAATCCTATAATTTTTTCCCAGAATATTATTCTTATATTCATTGAGGATTATGTATCTATGACAAGACCACTAATATGCCCCTTGTTTGAGGTAAGGGATGCATCTTGTAAATTAATCATCTCAAAAGAAAGAGTTAAGTTTATCATGTCATGTATAATCATGTGGATAATATGTCATCATAATATATGTCATAAAATCATGTATGCAACATATTCAATGAAATAAAAATAAATTTCATGTTAAGATATATGTATCGATAAGGAAAGATATAGTAACCATAACTAATTTAATAATTGAATAAGAATACATAATAAAGAGATGCATGATATAAATCATGGCACCACACACATATTGGGAGGTGTGTGATATGGATCATGACACCCAAAAACTTATAAATCTCAATGATATCAACAAGAAAAATATAAAATAATATATTAATACACTCATAAGGCCAAATGACACAATCAAGGGACATAAATATGTTTCACACAAGGCCAAGGTCACAATCAAGATACATGAAGATGTCAAACACAAAGCCAAGGTGCCACACACAATACAAAATAAGTGACTATCCTATCATACAAGAGTAATAGAACCAATGAGTAACTATAAATACATGTGTAAGCAATCTAAGAATTTGAACATGGTAAAAGGTCATATAAAGATAAAAAATGTGATAGTGTGATCTATGGCATAAGATGCACCCAAAATAATGTGGTGACTAAGTATAGGAGATTCTAACATTTATGTTTCCATATATGATATGTATATCCTGCGTCATACTACAATACCATGAAATGCATGTGTGTATGAAAAGAATATGCCATATACTAAACATGTGATAAATAACATATGCAAATAGCGTAACTATCCATCATGCCATACTTAAGTTATATTTGATCTTTTTTGAATATTTGTAATGTTTTTGTATTTTTAAATTATATGATTTTTTTATATTTATTATTTATCTTGAAATTAGAAAAGGTGATAACCAATTATCCCATCAATGGGATATTCATGGGGAGTTCCTGTATCACATGGTGCAAGGGTCACATTTTTTAAGTGAAAATTAATGGATGTGGGTGTATCAAAATATAATAAGGTATAATGCATTGTAATTTAACTATCAACATCACCCATAAACTCTCATGCATTATGAGTAATGTTATAAGGTGTAGGACTCAATGGGGTTTGCTATATAGTAGGAAAACATCTTGCTATCATTTTTATCTTTATAACATGATATTTTATATGTGGTACTATATTAGTAGGTGGTATAGTATATAATATCCTCCATGAATCCTCAATGAATTTTTGATGTGATAAATTCTATAAAATTTTATGCCTATGAGAATCATCTACTCTCATTTGAAATGATTTTAAAGATAGATTTGTATAGGTTCAATAATTGGCTCAACACAAAGCTGTTGAATAGGTGTAACAACTAATTTGAATGGTGATTGGGGTAGATTAGGATATACCACTAGTTTAAGAGGGTAATAATATCAATTTTACAAAAATATGAGTACTTTTTTTAGTGTATATACTTGATACATCAATATAGTGTACTTGATACTTATCGAAGCTTTTATATCAAACATCCCATTATATTGTCTAACTAATAATTAAATATACACTATCATATAACCCATATAAATAGGTATAAAAATATTCCCAAGAGTGTTTTGTGTCTATCCATAAAATACCTTAACCAGTTTTGTAGTATATTACAATTTTTTTGTGTGTATCCAAGCATGTGGATAAGTGTCATTATGCAAATACTTTCACCTAATCCATTGTCAACCATGGAAATATGTATGGGTTTATTGTTTATGTGGGATTTTATAAAAAATATGTGGAGATTTGAATCATGATAAAATGTATCTCTATCATAAAATTTAATCATAGGTCATTGTGGTGATATACATGTAAGTGTACTAATAATCATGTCCACTAGGTGAACACATGTCACAAGAGAAGGATACACATTTTATGTATAATGTACATCATAATTTTCCTTAGTATATATTTTATTATGTTTTATAAATGGTTCATTTAATATTTTTAATTAATAATTTTCATGTGATTATTTCCTAGATTCCTCTATAGGTGTGCTTAACTCAATAGTGTTGTTATCATTAAGATATTATATCTTGTCTTAACTTGAAACATTTTTTTGTATAATATATAATAGTTCAATGATAATATTAGTATGAATTTTTTTAATAATTATTAGGTTTAGGCCCATTCACATAGAAATATTATGGTGGAGGAAGAGAGATGAGGTTTTATTAAAGTAACTTTTGTACCAATATATGATGAGGTGATGGTAATCATGAAAAATGCCTCTTTTTTGAAGAGGATATGAGAATATGATTTATATGATGTAATAATAAATTAATAATTGTATTTTAATCATTATTTTTATAATTTTATTTAACCTTTTATCTTGGGTTTATCTAAAAAATGGTTGTTGACATACTTGGATTATTAGGTGCATACTTGAGTTTGTTCATTTTTTGATCTCTCAATCTATGTCATAACTCATAAAATGACTTGAATTTATTAAATACCATTGAATCATGGAGTGGGGTAATCAAATTTTTTTTGAGTATGTTTTATAACTATTTTTATAACATATGACTAGTCAACCTAGTTAACATGGTCTTATACCAAATTACATAATCTTTGATTGTATTATTAAACACTTGAGTTTGTAAATTTGTGCAAAAGATAGATTAGAATAAATTATGAGGAATTTTTTTCAATTAATAAATATTTTAAAGGGTTGAATTACCTAATTAAATTAAGGGGAAGTTTATAGAACCACCTCAAAGCATAGTCTTTAATACTTATCTAGAATAACTTGGCCAAATATTGATATTGGATATGTAATCCAAGAAACTTGTGTGTAAGGATCCAAAGTTTTTTGAGGGTAAAATTTACCATAATATATTATAATATTAGTAATAAAACCATATAGGTAATGTATATGCCAAAATATTGTGGGATAGTTAGAATTATCTTGCTCTAACTCCAACCCCTTAACTTGTAGAGCTAAAATAATCTATTCAAAGGAACATGGATTAGGAAAGGTTGATGATGTAATATGTGTATTCATGGTAAGATGGGAATATATTTTATGTCTACTAATATTCATGGGGCATGGAAATTTATGGGAAGCCTTATGTTACCCTTACAACTTGGGTAGACATGACATGTATGACTATAGGTGTATAAATTGTAGTTGTCAAGACAACTATGGTTGGGTTGCTAACTCAAAGGGATTGATTAAAAATAGTAAATGGATCTTATTTTTCCTCCTCAGATGTAATAAATTTCTAATTCTATGTAATATTATATGGTAGGATTAATTTTACCATTTTATTCACTTCTTGAGGATATTAATGAAGTCCATGGAAAAATTTGGATAAGGTATTAACTTGGTCAAAATTTACTCCATTAAGTTTATTGAGATCAAAAATATTTTTGTCTTCATGAATATCTTTATAATCTTGATTATCTTGTTAATGTTGATTATTATGTTCTAAATTAGGCATTTCAACATAATCATTTAATCATACATATTCATGAACAATCACATCATCAAAAGAAGAGGAAACATTCATTGTATTTATTTTATCCATTATAGATGAAACCAAAGGAATTTTATTAAGCTACATATGCACCCCATATATCTAGAACTACACCTTAGAGGAACAATGTGACTAGTATTAATAAATGGAATATGATGAAATAATATAATTATTTAGATAGATAGGGACAAAGGTGAAAAATATTTATTGTATTTTTTAGGGGTAAATAAAAAATTAGGATTAAAAACCTAATAAAAATATAAAAACTTTGGAAGGGAGGCTGAAACCCTAAGGTAAACCCAGGGTTTGGATATGTTTAAGTGAAATACAGGTTTAACAATATGTTTTACACTAAATTAGATCAATTTATTGATCTAATTAAGATGGAAATTTTTGTAATAATTAAAATCATAAAGTATGGAAATAAAATGTATATTTGAATGTAGAAGATAGAAATTGATTTTGTATAAAAGCTTACTAAATATGGAAATTATAATAAATTATTAGATACTTAGTGGTTAAATGTATTGTGTATGACTAATAAAAGTGATATGAAATAAGGTAGTCTAGAAAAAATACTATGAGTTATTTGATGTAGGGTTTAGATCTTAGTGATTACCCAAAAATTAAAGTCATTATTAGGTTAGTAACATCTGGTGCTATAATCCAAGATGGATAGTTATATCCCTTGATACTTTGATTCTCTATTTTTATATAGGCAGGTGTAATTATTTATACTTCAACTCTATGTGCAATCCTAAGGTTTGATCATATGAGTGACACCCAGAAATACACATCCTTCATCTATAACCCTAGGTCCACTTGTGAGGGGATAAAACCTACAAAAAATATGGGAATTACAATAGACTAAACTAAACCTAATCATCCCCATTAATGATTGACTATCACCTACATATCCAATACTGTGAAGAGGGAGATCAAACAAAATGTATTTCTTCCCCTTAGTCTAAATGTTTAATTATGATCCATAAATATATGAATTCACCTAATAATATGGATTTTAACACTTGACAATGTTCACTCTTGACTTGGATTATTGTGTTTCATACTTAGTTGATGACTAATCCTATTGACTAAGTTGAAATTGGGGATTAATATGAAAGTTTTAATCAATATATAGTAATGTATAGATGATTTATAGATAAGTTACAAATTTATAATAAATATATATGTAATTTATATTTATATGTGTCTATTTTGGTAATTTATCATGCCACTAACATGCTAGGTAGATGGGTCAACCCATAAGAATGATAAATTTTTTAAATTTGACCATTTATAGGTGAAGGAAAAAATATCATTTTTAGCTGGTAAATTATAGCTAGTACCAAATAAATCTAACATTCTTGTCCACAAGATATGAACATTAATCTAATGATTCAGAGATGTCTGAGTATGATAGTTTACTAATTCGACATAAACTGGTATAATTCTTGAGGTGAATGACAATAACTTGGAAGGATTGGATCCATATATAATATTTGGATGTGGGATAATGGTGAATAAGAGGCATATATGTGTGCATAAGTTGTGTATGGTGAATTTAGGTCAAAATTAACATTTTCATGTGTATAATACCAAATTTTAGTTTCTAAAAATATATCTTGTAAATGATTGTCAATTAATGATTTGTCATCTTAGAAAGCATGATATTGTAATAAAGAACATGTTCATTGATTGGGTCATTGGGTCCTTTATTAAGATTTTTAATTTGTGAATATGAACATTTATTAGAGATGTTGATTGTAAAGTGCGATAAAAATTTATTGGACAAAGGGTTAAATTCAAAAACTAATTAGAAATTGAGGTTATAGAACCATATTAAAGCATAGTCCATAGTAATTCATAAAAATAAATCTATCAACAATTTGTAGATTATATTTATGGATTATATATCACCTTAGTCTTGTACACTTGGAAAACCCAAACCTTAGTTATTCATCTTAGTTTTGGACCTTTCCTACTTCTGCAAGTCTTGCATTTTCTCTATCTTATGTAGATTAGCCTATTAGGAAATAATACTTAGTGCTCAAATTATTATTAGGTTGGATAGTATGTTTTATAAAAGTGATTTGTTTACACAACTCACATAGATAATCATGTTAATAATTTTAGGGAGCTAGTGAGATATTATGGGAGAATAGAGAGATTTATGGGATTTATAGATGATGATAGACTCCTATTATGTAGGAGATCATTCTTGTATAAATACTTTTCAAAGTTTGAATAAAATATATCTCAAATATATTTTATAATAGTCTATATACGCATTATTGAGAATGAAATATATTATTTGAGCTTTCATTTATGTATTCAACTCTAGTTATATGTAAACTCTGAATAGTCTTTTTATGTGGTATTAGAGAGGGATTCCTCCAATGAGAGTCTTGAAGTGATTTTTTGTATGATGTTTCATTCATAAACCTATTTGGATCTATTTGGTAGTGACAAGCATTTTTACTGAGTGTCATTGTTGATAGTGATAAGACTATTCAAGATTTATATCAGATTTGCATTACATTAAATTTGTTAGTGTCTCTGTTCATATGATACAACATTGGTTCTAATGTTTCATCTACCAGATCTCTATGTACTACCTCAAACCTAGATTTTTTTCATCACAGCTCAGCCCAGCTTTGCATTGGTGTTATATGCCATATCTCATTTGATAGGATATAATTTTTTGCATGATCAATGCATAGCTCTTTATTCAATAACATTCACAGAAAGACTTCTACTATCCACAACCTTTCACCGCCTACATCACATAGGTTATTTGTGTATATGTGACTATAGAGAGATACATTCAATGCTTGAAATTATTTTCATCATAATGATACTATCATGCTTAAGCCATATACTTGATCATCATCATCTGGTACCTATATTTTGGGATAATTTAAGAGCTATTTAAAGATTAAACTACTCAATCAGTGTTGTTCATCATCGATATCTACCAGACTAAACATGGAATCTATGTTTCCATTCTCTATCATATGGATCTAATATCCCACTTTTATGCCCACATGCATGCAATGCATCATTATCATTTAGTGTCTTGTGCACAACAAACCATAAGTCATGTCAATCTTTTTTTATTTTCTATCAATGTCATGTATTTAAATTTTATTTTGATGTCCTTGTGTATGGTGTATAAGATTTTAAAATAGGTTATGTATTTTATAAGTTGAGTTTGGTAAGGGTGGTTGGTATTATCAAAAAATCCTAGTACCATTTTAAGTATAGTTTTTTAGGTGATCTATTGTCAAATTATTATAGGTTTTAATCGAGTCAAAAGAAATTTTAAAAAGTTTTATAATATGTTATATGTCATAGTTTTTTAAGTAATCATACAAATTGTATTATCAATTTTTTTAAAAGTGTCATTAAGTCTCAAGTCAAGTTAGTTATATTTTGTAACGGATGCATTTTTAGGGTAAACTAATGACCAATATTGTGGTTTAAGTCATTTTTAAAGATGGATATTCCACTTGAAAGGTTTATTGGTTTTAAATTTCACAAATGGAAAGTTAAAATTCAAATGCAATTAACAAACAAAAACTTGTGGGGAATAGTCAATGGGAAAGAAACACAACCCGCATATGCAAATAAATTACTGGAATGAAATAGCAAAGATGATAAGGTCAAAGCTATCATTGGTCCTTCACTTTTAGATTTTGAACTACACTATGTAGATTTAGAAAAATCATCTACTAAAATTTGGGACAATCTAAATAAGTTGTTTGGTGCTAAAGAAGTTAATGCTAAATTTTATTTAAATTTACAATTATTCAAATTAAAAATGAGTGAAGGAAGTACAATGTCAAGTCATATAAATGAACTCAGATATCTCATGAGGCTACTAGTAGAAATAAAGTCTTTCATTGATGATGAGGATGCTAAGGTCATTCTGTTAAATAGCTTGTCTTATAAATATAACAATGTTGTATTTAATCTTGGTCAAATGCCATCACAGTCCCTAGAAGACATGATCTTAGATCTCTTAGTAGAAGAGAAAAGGATTTCAGAAGATGTGGAAGTAGAAACAATAATGTACTTAAATAATTTTAAAAATTAAGAAGAAGTTGAATGTTTCTATTGTAATAAAAAAGGGCACACATCATAGTTCTACAAAATATGAGCTAATGATATGTTATAGGGAAAGCTTAAAACAAATGAAACAAATATGGTTAATGAAAAAGAATCATCTAATGAGGAAGAACTAAATGATGAACCAAAAAAATATGATAATGGTTATAATTCTAAGGAATATTTTTACTAAGTGAGCATCACTTACTGGAGGATGGAGGCATAGGAGGATGGAGGCTATTCAAGCTTCTTGCAAACCACTAGTGAAGATGCCACTTCTACTTTAGTGGCACATTTGTGTGATGTATATTTTATATGTTGTTTGTTTGATTTTAGTAGTGTGTGTTTGAATAAGAATAGAAGTCCATGCCTGTTTAAGTATTGTAATAAGTGAGAAAGATTTCTTATGTAATCCCTTAAGGTAAGATAATGATGAGGACTAAAAGAGTGTTTTAACATCATGTGTTCTTGGTTGTTTTTTAACCACATGTAAAACCATCCTTTGTATGTAGGTTGTTGGTTAACCAAGTGTAAAACCATCCATTTTTTGTAGGTTTTTGGTAAATTGAGTGTAAAACCATATGATGTTTATAGGTTGGTGGTTAGTCAATTGAAAAACCATCATTTAAGTTTGGTGAGAGTTGCAGTATAGGATAACATTCTCTCCATGTTCACACTAAGTGGGGGAATGTTAGGAAATCATAATTTATTCTCACATTATTATTAGGTTGGATAGTATGTTTTATAAAAGTGATTTGTTCACACAACTCACGTAGATAATCATGTTAGTGATTTTAGGGAGCTAGTGAGATATTGTGGGAGAATAGAGAGATTTATGGGATTTATAGATGATGATAGACTCCTATTATGTAGGAGATCATTCTTATATAAATACCTCTCAAATTTTGAATAAAAAATATCTTGAATATATTTTTAATAGTCTATATATGCATTATTGAGAATGAAATATATTATTTGAGCTTTTATTTCTGTATTTAGCTTTGGTTATATGTAAACTCTGAATAGTCTTTTTATGTCCTATATCTATTAGACTAACCAATATTATATTGATGACCTAGGCCTTCTATATTACCCATAATAATTAAAATATACTTATCTTCCACTTTTACAAGTTTCAAACTTATACCTACGTTCTTCCTTAGACACTGATGTTTGGGATAAACACTAGCATTAATATTAGTGTCCAAACCCAATAGAAGTGTATAGTGCCTTAAAGTCATCTAATTTTCAAATGAAATGTATCATAATGGTTAGCCTAAGTGCTTTAATGTGAGTTACTTATCAAAAGGGGTTGATATAAATATAAGATCAACCCTCATTCATTTTTCACCTAGTAACATAAGAATAATACCTAGTATTCTTACCAAAGAGCATTCAATTGAATAAATTTTCTATATTTCCATAATATTCATAGGGACAGCACATATATAGGTTTGAAGTATGAAAGGAAAAGCCCAAGAGCCTAATTTTTCAAGTTACAAGTTAGGTCACTATTGTACTCAATTTTCATGTATTGTATGATTCACACACAAGCCAACATGTATGGGAAAAATACATTAGTTTGAGGCCCTCTTTATAGTATTAGATATGTAGGAAATTCTCACTGATAGAGGAGTCTTTAGGGTTAACTCGACACCATGTACCCACTAACTTAATTCTCCCAATGTCACAATGAAGATGAATAACTAGAGTTTTGCAAATTCATGATGATTAATAGTCCATAACCCAAATATAAATGCACTAGAGTGAAGGTGAATATAAAAATAGAATAATATAGGTGGTCACATCCATTTTTAGTAGGTTTCTCTATAGGACACTTGTATCAAACCTAGATAATAATGTCAATGCAACCATCCTAAGATTATGTTAGTGTTCATATCTCTAGAAGGGTCATATTCATAATATAATGACCATTATAGAATCTCTTTATAGCCTAATTTATACCTATTCTAGATCCAACACTATGTTATAAGTAGAACCAACTATGTATATTACTTATTTGTCATTTCTATGTATAGATTAGTTGTACTTTATATATTTAGCCTATACTCAGCATAATAAATTTATTAAATGTTGATATCTAAGTTTAGAATTTAATTGGCCTACTATATATCTAATTATCACCCTTGTGCATTGTCATTTATATATATTATTAAACCTATTACAACCAATTTATGATTCCTACATCCAATTTAGGATTAAAAATTTGGTGAACCTGATCCAAGTGAATGCAAAAAAATTATAATCTAGGGCTTCCAAGCCTCTTAGGGTTTTATCTTATTGTGATGTATTTTTAGATATGAAACTGAACCATAAGGTTTTGCTCTCCTCTAACTACAAGGGCTTCATGTGCATACACTTATAATATTGATTCTTCCTTGATTAACACATTTTGGTCTCCAATCAATTCTATTTTAAAATTCCTCAGAGGCATTTTATAATCAAGTTTGTATAGTAAAAAACCTCTTTTTTTCCCAAAATATATTATGGATTTTTTTAATTTAGAAATTTACTATTTTTCGTAGATTTAGATATACATATTATACATGTAGTTTTATTTTCCTATTGTTTTATGTTCATCTCATTTCTTATTTTTCCTAAAAACCTATGTTAAATTTTTGAAAAAATAAGATAAAATCTCAAAATTACTATATACATATTTTTATAATTGATTGCTCCTTGACACTTCTTTCTCTTGCATATCCTATTCTCATATCAATTTTTAGAACATCTAAAATGGATACAAAAGATCGTCTTATTCCTCCTAACCCTAAGGAGGGTGATATATCTAATCCCTCTAACAAGGTACATAATATCACTTATCCAAAGGATAAAGTGGCTTATACTATAGTTAAAATGAAGGAAATCAATATGAAATGCCCAAGGTTTGTGATTGTGAAGACCTAAAAGATAAAATCACTAGTATGATCAAGTTAAAACATGAGTTACAAAAGCAAAATCAGTCTCTAAATTCAAATATCACTTTATTTCAAAATTATATTTTATATACAAATAACCCAAATTATGCTATTATGAACCATGTGTTTCCATCCTCACATACCAATTATGTGCTTAATAAGAATCAATATTGGAAGCCAAAACCCAAGTAACATAATGATAATGTTTTTACAAGTGAAAAAAAGCCTACCAAGAATGCAAGTGAGATTTTAAGGGAGATGCTTAGAAATAATGTGATCAAATTACCTCCTATACATCTTATATAGAAATCCAAATATTATTGTGCATATCATAGAATACATGGTCACCATACCAATTATTGTTTTTCATTGAAAATAAAGATACAAAAGATAAATTCTCCCAAAGCAAATATGTCAAATGAACAAAAATGGGTACCAAAATATCCTCCAAAATAAAAGGAAAATCCTTTACGAAATACACCTCAAGATTCAAATGATACATCATTAAAGGTGGATGAGTATTCATATGATGTGTAAATTTCTAATATTTCAAATTCTCCCAAATATATACTAAATATTCCAAAGAATGATCCAAAGCAATTAATTTTGAAAGAAAAATCCAAAAAATTAACCTTATAGAATGATCAAAATGCACCTTTTTGTAATGAGAAAGAGAATATGTTCATTCTATTTTCCACTTTATATCCCATAGGTTGCTAACATTGAAAATAAACAAGAAAAATCCATTTCCAATGAAGAAGTTTCAACCTATGATGCAGTTGGGTTTTCATACACAGATACTTAGATTTTCAAACCATTTATTTAGAATCCATTTATTCAAAAAAAAAACCCATCAGTCTTGATGTTATCCTTAAATATTGGTTACATATTTGAACCTAATGATGCTACACATTAGCATATCCCTTCTAGGCCTTAATGTGATCACATTTTTATATGCACTTTAATGATACATCTACCTAGACATGTCCTTATATATGTTACATGGTTACATTCATAGATTATACTATTGTTTAATCATTTTGAGGTGAGGTAACTACCAGTTCCTATCTTTCCCTCACCTCAAAGGGGGGCATATTAGTGGTGGCATGTCATAGAGGAATGTTTTCCACACTTGACATATTTTTAAGATTTTAGTGGGGTATGATTTGAAAGTATGTTCTCCACACTTAATAAGTATTCAACATATCCAAATTATAGTGGGGGAATGTTTTGGAAAAATTTCCTTCACATTGGAACTTTCAATTTTCTCTGTATATAGTGGGGGCACTAGGTTATAAGTATGATTGGGTTGCATGATCGAGCTAATCTTAACTACCAGGTGGAAACTCAATTTTGATCTAAATTTAGGGGCATGTGAATTTAAATATCTCTCTCTATCTCCTTAGATATATGCACTTTACAAATTTATCTATATTTTTCCTAATCTCAAAATTAAAGCCTTAAAATGATACATCTTTTTCAAATCAACTTGATAATAGGCAAGATAGTTACATAGACACACAAGTGTACTCCTAAACCTTTATCTTTAAATTTAAATATATTTAAAATAATTTCAATCCTAGATTATATGCACTAATTATATATTGTAACATGATCTTGGTTTCATGTTAATCATCAGTAAAACATTGAAGTTTGGCACACACAAAGATAATGTGTGTTAGACACACCTAGGTACGCATTAATTTATTTTAAATTATCAATTTCATTATCATATTAAAGAAGGGGGAAATATAGATGATATTTACAGATTATATAGCACCTTAATCTTGTATACTTGGAAAACTCATAATTTGGCTATTCCTCTTAGTTTTGGACCTTTCCCACTTCTACAAGTCTTGTATCGACTCTATCTTGTGCCTCTTGGCCTATATCTCTTAGTTAAATTAGTATTATATTGATGAAAAAAGCCTTATATCTTTCCAAAAATTCTTAAAATTTACTTATCTTCCAATTCTACAAGTTCTAAACATGTAATTAATTTCTTACTTCCTAGACACTAACATTTGGGACATACACTAGCATTGATGTTAGTGTCCTAACCCAAAATAAGTGTCTAGTTCCTTAAGATCATCTAATTTTCAAATTAAACATATCATAATGGTTGGGTAAGTGATTTAGTGTGAGTTACTTATCAAATTAGGTTGATATAAATACAAGATCAACCCTCATTCATTCCTCACCTAACAACATGGGAATAATACCAAATATTTTAATAAAAGAGAATTCAATTGAAAAAAGCTTCCCTATTTCCATTTTAGTCATATCTAGAACAAATATACATGTATGAAGTACTAAAGGAGTATCCGAAGATCTCAATTTTCTAAGTGACAAACTAGGTCACTATTCTACTTGCTTTGTATATATTATATGATTCACACACAAGCCAATATGTAGGGGAGAAATACATCAGTCTGAGGACCTCTTCAAAGTATTGTCTATATAGGGAAAACTCACTAATATAGGGGTCTTTGGGACCATATTGACAATGTATGACCACTAACCAATTTTTCCCTAAGGTCACAATGAATATGAATTACTAGGGATTTTAAAATTCATGAGTGATAGTCCATGACTTATATTTGAATGCACCAGAGTGAAGGTGAATATAGAATTAGAAGCATCTAGGTGTTCAAAGCAATTTTTGATAGGTATTTTATACATGACACTTACATTGAACCTAAATAGTAGCATTGATGTAACCATCCTAAGCTGATGTTAGTGCCCAGAGCTCTAGAAGTATTATATCTAAAATCTGTTGACTATTCTAGAATCTCCTTCCAACCTAATTTTTGATTGTTCTAAATCCAACACTATGTTATCATTAGAACCAAATAAGTATATTACTTATTTGACATTTCCATTCACAACTCAGTTGTACTTTCTATATTTAGCCTATACTCAACATAATAAATTAAGTGTATGATTATATATGAGTTTAGCATTTAATTAGCCTATTGTATATCTGATTATCACCCTTGTGATTTTTCATTTCTATATTCTTAACCCTATTAAAACCAAGTTAGGACTCCTACATCCAATTTAGAGTTATTTTTTTTTATTATATAAATAATCCAATCTGGTTACATGAAATGCTATTAGATGTTATTTTGGATCAACTTTACCATTTTATAATGTTAGCTTAAGAAATACAAAAACTATAGGTAAAGAAATAATATGAAATATATTAGGCTAATGGATTATGAATAAATGATCGAGAATCAGTCAAATGAATCAATTTTAAATAAACCTACTCTTATTATACCACCTTATATTAAATATTTCTAATAGTTTGCATGAGAGATTTTGTAGAAGGCATGACTGATAATACCATACAAGTAGAAATTTTATGAGGAACATAAGTGTACCTTGTAGTGATATGTACTAAAATATGATAAAAAACTTATGCTTCTCTCATACCATGTATGTGAATCACATGTGTAACCATATGTGTAGACATAGGAATAGTAGCAATAGTAGTGGTCTAAACACCTATTATAGATTCATTAACTCTAAGAGGTTGGTTAATATCAATGAAGGGAACATGGTGTTCATTGGATGTGACAACTTTGGCAATTTATTTTATTTCACCTCTACTTACATGTAACAATGAATCAAGAAAATATGGATTCATTTTGAGATATTAAATTAATTATCTTAAATATATTTCATCAAATCTTTCATGAAAATAAAAATTAGCATCCACATCAATTTTTTATTTCATTATAATGATGTTGGAATTATGTGAGTAAATGAAACTCAACAATAATAAATAAGAATTTTGAACCACATAAATATGAAAAAACCTAATAGTTAAGGATGAAACCTTAAGGGCTAAGAGACCTATCGTTTGACATGCTCAATAAAATTATTGGGTTCACTGATATGTTTTTCCTTATTTTCTTATGTATCTACGTAAGATAATTGTTTTAAATATTTATATCATCTAAAAAATGTCTATATTAAGTAGATCTAAATCTACAAGAAAATATTCAATCATAATTTACTATTTTTAGACATGACCAAGAATATTAGGGTACCTAGCTTGTTACTTTTTTTGGGTGTGAGATTGTTTGCAAGTGATAGGAAGGCTAAAATGTGATTGAGAGTCAATCAAATATAGAAACCAAATATTTGGACCTACCTAGATGAATCTATAGTAACTAGACACTTATGAAAATTTGAAGCCTTATGATCCCTATTGGAAATGTCCTTGTGAGATGTGAAAGATCATTTAAAAACATGGAATTGTGCTTGCTTGTAGACTAATATTATATGCAATATCAGAATCTTTTTATGTACGCAAGTCTAAAATTTTGTATTATCTAATTTAAAACCCCAAAATTTTGTCTTCTTTAATTTTAAACCATAGCACCACATTTTACACTAGGTTTACCTAAAAATGGAATGGAAATTATGTGTTGATATAAACCTAACCATCCCTTATTGAGTGGGTAAGTAATGCCTACATTTATAATACTTAAAATAGGATTCAAGCAACATGTAATTCTATTGAGTAGGGGTATGTGTGAATTAGCTATCCTTTAATATGGATGTAACATATAACTTGGATTTATAACTTAATAATATGCAAAATTTTATCCACTTGGGTGCTTTAGACTTGAGTAATGCTTGATATTTTGAAGGGTTTATGATTTGGAAGCTTTAGGGTTATTCCTCTTAATGTGTAGATGACATAATTCATCTTGGTAGGTGATAGATAGGTGATTAGTATATGGGAATAGGCTTGAATCTAGTATTTAAAATATTAATTCTTTGGGAAACTTGTTCTGCCACTGACATGCAAAATGTACTAGCTGAGCCATATGAAAATTTTAATTTATCAAAATGACTGTGGCAAGGCATGCATACAACTTTGATATAGGTGGACAAATTCTATAAATTAGAACCATTTGAGCATGAATAGATACATATAAAAATTAATAAACAATGATCTAATGATTATGAGATGATATAATAATGATAATAAATAGATTAAGCATAGACTACTCAATTATTATGGGTTAGTGGTAGAAAATAAATAAGGTCAGACCCATAAGAGGTGGATGGCTAGAAATAAGTGTGGGAAAAATTCACGTATGTATGCACAAGTCATATATGGTACATATAGGTTAAAATTAAAATTTTTAAACCCTAATTTTTATTTAATAGTGTTTAATAGGTATAAAACATTAAAATATTATTCATCTTATAATATATGAAATTTAAGCATAAATCTAAATGTAAAGAAAAATCAACTAAAATTGATTGAAAAGTGGCATATTCTAAATATATTAATTATAAGAAAATAATAAACTTAGATTTTTTGGTTTTTAATTGACTATAATAAATGTTTGACACTCAAAAATAGGATGAGACATTCTAATGATTGTTTAGATCCAAAAATAGAGTCTGTGGATATATCAATAGGTATGCATTCCTTGAATGGGTACACTGTGTGGTCTAGTCTATTGATTATTGATTTTTCCACTATAAAAATTTAATTGATCTACCACCTACACATGTTTATTTTTAGATGATAGGATATATGGATTATGTTAATGTCACACATAAATCTTTTTTTAATTCTCTTTACCTGGGAAACCCTAGGGGTACTTGTGAGAGTTATAAACCTAAAAAAATAAGAAGTGTAATGGGTTGAGTTAAACCCAAACACCCCCATTGATGACTAACCACTACCTACATATATAGATAATTTGAGGGAATAAAGATACATTTAGTTCTCTCACTTAGTGTGATTTTATAATTATGATCCTTGACTATATGTAGGCAACTAAAAATTTCTTTTTGGTATTTGAAATGTTAACTCTTGAATTGATTTGTAATGATTCAAAATTGATTTTAGATTTATTCTAGTGATTTATATTTACTTTGGGAAGAATAGGGTAGATTCTATCAATGTGTTTTAGTGGAATAGAGAGATTCTAAATAAATATTTAGTCCCTTAATGGATGACCTTTGATTTGTATTTATAGTGAACATCTCAAGTAATTTCATTTTGTCGACTTGAAAAACATGTGAGATGACCTAAATGATTTTTTTTGAAACTATCTATTAAATGGAATAGGGATAAGACTATTCTAGGTTGATAGGTCCATAGTGGTGGACCTATCTTCATAACACCGGCCTATCTTAAAAAAACATGGATAATTGTCTTGATATTGGAAGCAATTTGAGAGTGATATAAAAATGTTTGAGATGTTACTTAGGAACTTATATGTGATAGTGATAGATAATAGAGGGGTCAAGCCTGAATATAGATAATTTGATATAATAATTACCAATAAGAGTCAAGTATTTGAGTGTAACTCAAGTGGTTTAACATATGTGAAGAATTAACATTTCCAAGTACCTTTAACCAAATTTAGGTATCTAAATTTTCTCCCCCTTTATTATTTTATTTTATTGATAGATTAAATGAGAAATATATACCTACGTGCATACAAAACACTTTGTATTTGATAAGAAACTCCAATTTTTAATAACATTCAATTTAGCAAACATTATAACAATACATGAAGTAGTCAATGTCTATATTTGGAATTAGAAAATATACTCTAAAATATGAAATTAAAAAAATAACAATGAAATATTATACCTATAAATATATGAAACCATGTTTCCCTATTACCTATAATAAATTATGCAATGGAAGATTATACCTATAAAGATATGAAACAATGTTTTTTTTAAAATTTGAAAACTTATATGCATGAAGTAGAATCATGCCTTTTTAAACTATGCCAAATGATATGTAATTCCATTAATCTATATGATAAATAGTAATTACATGTGAAACTTGTAATTCCTTTTATTCTATTTTGCATATGCCCATGCTTATGCAACCAAGTGTGTATGAGTTTATACTCAAATATAAATAAATTGAGTCTATATGCCCCCAAAAATTATATCTATCAAAACCACTAATTTTTTTTTATTAAACACATAATCCAAAAAAAATAACAAAACAAAGTTCACCCATATTTTAGCATGGAAACATGTAATGAGTTTCATAACTATGTTACAACCAACAAAAAAACTACATTAAGTGCATAACCCATAAATGACATCTTTAGGAAGTAATTTAACGACCCAATATTTAGATAAAAGTGGGTTAGTGTGGTCTTAACCACTCACCTCTATCCATATACTATGTTTTAGCCTTTCTAATGGATCCATTACTGACTTATGCCCATACCTAAGTAACAACCAGTACCTCAATGGTAGTTTTAGTAAAGTTCAATAAACAAGGGTAGAGTAAGATCATATTCAATAAAATAATCACTATACCAAGCTTGGTTAAGTATAATTTACCAAATCACAACCAATAAATAGAGATAAAAGGAGAATTACTATTTCCAAAAGCAATGCAAAGCATTTGAACACCTTTTCATTACACAGGTAAACCAACATATGAGGTTTGACATAACTACTATAAAAAGTATGCCAACTTTGAGGGATGTTTCAAAAACTATGCTTTAATTCTATTTAGTTATAACTAACCATTTACAAGAAGGGCAAGCTTGCCTACGGATTATTTAATGACTTAGGTTATATTTACCATTCCCTTATTACCAATATAAATGCCTCATGATTTAACTAACTTGATATAATTTAAAATTTTCATGGACTAAATGTACCTATGTTAATTTTAGCTTTAATATTGTTCTTAAATATTTATTCCTTAACTTAAATCCATGGTCTTAGTCTAATCATTTATTATATTCCTTGAAAATTAAAGTTTACTTAATGTTTTTATTTCAAGATAGATTTCTATTATAAAAATATAAGCTCACAATTTCTTTTATCATTTTAAGGATAAGAACCTATTAATAAAATATTCAATGGTCTATTCTAAACATAGAACATTTGTTCCTCAATCACAAGATGCTTAGCTAGGAATAGCCATGTTCCTTTTACAACTAACAAATTAAGTACATTGTTGCGAATACAACTTTAACATAACACAAGACTAACTTAATCTTAATGATAATTAACTATAATGAATTAATTTAGGAGTTGCATATATAGTCCATGGCATGTATCAGTGATTAGGAATTAACATGAAAATACCATCTTCTAGGAGATAAGTACATATTAAATTACTTTTGTAATTATTCCAATTTAGTCTTTAAGACACAATCCATTTAATTATTACAAATTTTCACATAAGGATTAAATTGAATTCAATCCATTAATTTTATCAATTAAGTTATAAGGATTATATTCCAAACTTTAATTAAGTATCAATACTTTCATTATTTAATCCATGTCACAAATGGATTCATACTACACAGATGGGTTTGAAAAGTTCATTTAATATATCTTTAAACTTCACCCAAATTACCATATTACAATGCTTAATATAGGTACACATAATCAAGTAAAATGTCACTTAGCTTAAACAAGCTTATGATTATAAAGAATCATATAAGTAACTTTAACATACTAATATTATGTTTCAACTTCATATACTCTAAGTAAGAGAAAAATCAAGCCATACTTAAGCTATATTTTACGTCTGAGTTTAAACTCTAGTATTTTTGTATTTAAATAAATAAGTAATTTATCAATCACATAATAATGACTTACAAGTATAGTCAAATACATGATTACATAACAACTCAAGATGATACAACATTCAATGCAACTTCACAACTACTTATTATAAATAAGTGTTTAGCTACTAGCACAAGATAAAGAACTCATAATTATATTCCTCTATCAAAGTATTCATGAATAAACATAAATTCATATTAAGTTAGTAATGCTAGATTATTTAAATAATCAATTGGTCAACTACAATTATTTCAAGAATAAAATATACATGTCTATGTTACATCATTTTGTATAATACACAACTATGACAAATAAAATGAATTACAGTCATAAGAATTACATAACAACTTTAATTCATTTTATCCAACTATCATAAATAAAAGTAAGAAGAAAATAATCTAATCATTGAATGGAATCCAGTGAATCTAAATCCACCTCACCAATTTCAATGATACCAACCATAAGTGTTCTTAGACCACCCCAACCATCAGTTGAATATGGATCATGGTAGTAGAGAACCGATGGAGAAAGGATTATGAAACAAATAAAACTTAACAAAATTCAAACAAATGACCAACAAAAGGAAAATAAAACTCTTAAATAACCCACCAAGATACATTAACTTGGTACCTGATTATGATTATAGCTCTCTTTTCAAACTTCATTAATTTATGGGCCATCTCCTATTATGAAATATAATACAACTCATAAATCTATTATCCTACATGGTATTTATCTTCATTTACTAATTTAATAGACATTTATGAGATAAAATAAAATTAGTAAAAATAATATAACAATCTTAGTCAATTAAGAATTAATAAAATAAAACTTATGTAAAACTTAAATTCACATTATTGATCAAAATTTACTTTACTAAACATAGTAATAACTCAAAAGGTCAACTTTAATGATTTAAAAAATCATAATAAATAAAATAATCTACATATCAATGACCCCAAAATAAGTCAATGTAATCATGAATAGATAATGATTCCAATTATCATTTCTAGAATTAATCCAATTCTTTCCAACATGACTTACAAAACTTAGGTCAACTAATAATGACCAAATAGATCCACAAAAGTCAAACAATCATATAGATAAATAAAATAATAATAATAATATATTACTCCCCAAAAATCTTATAATCATTTTAAACCATTATGTGGTCTCCTTATGGTCCTTACCCCCATTTTGGCTATTGTTTGATATAACTATAAAGATTTTTCTTTAATTATTTTTTTTCTCTTTAAATTTATTTCTCAACCCTGGCTTTACCAGATTAGAGTTTCTAAGAAAAAAACTAAATTAAAACCTTGATTCACATATAATACAGTCAAGCCATATATCTTCTAAAATATAACCAATAACTTAATAAAAACAAAGCCAAGCCATGTAAACAAATAAACATTTTCCATAAATTTGTAATGGATTTCATAATACAAAAATAAACTCAATTGATGGTTTTGACTAAAACAAAACATACACAATCAGTAAATACCCCAATTGTGGCTTTATAAATACAACAAAAATAAAAATTATCCATTAAATCAATCCATAGCCTAAAATGGATCCTCAATGGCTTCAACCAAAACATATACAAAATAACTATACACTGTCATTTTAAAACAAGCCATAGTTTCTAAACAACCTCATAGTAGAACAAACACCCACAATATAAATGTAGTATGTAACAAAAGATCCACATCCTAAAAAAAAACCAAATTAGCAATAATAAAATACTGTATATGCTCTACAATACCATGGCCGAGTCATTCATGGTCATCAAGTTTAAAAATAACATAATATAAAAATAACCTTTGGCCCTAGTTAGGGTTTTACCCAAAAACAAAATGATGTAGCAAACTAATGCAATTATTTATGGCTAAATCCCTAACATTTTTTCCATTTAACTACATTTCAAAAACAACACAAAATTTCAAATATATCACTTAATTGGTTGATGGAAGTCAACCAAAGTGGGTTTCTCTACTCTTTTAGCCTTTAAGCTCAAAATACCATATGCCTTCACACAAACTAGTCAAATAATAAATACAAAAATAGACCCGAGATAACTCTCCACAACTCTTGTATGGCCATCAAGATTAACACATCAAGTTATAGTTATAGCTCTCAAAAATCCTCATGTGAAACTACCTCACA
Source organism: Torreya grandis (assembly GCA_037957365.1). NCBI lineage: Eukaryota > Viridiplantae > Streptophyta > Pinopsida > Cupressales > Taxaceae > Torreya > Torreya grandis. Next base: position 6,256 of record JARHVA010004164.1, on the reverse strand, counting down.
TTCCCATTAGCTATTATACCAAAATTTTTAGTAAAGTTTTCCCAAGGTTCCAAGCCCTCTAAGACTAAATTCAAAAATGAATGTAATAAAATCTTAAAACCAAATAAAGTATCTCAATCCTCCTACATGATAATTCAAACCAATGATATGGCCCCTAAGTCATTGGATTCAAACAAAATAAAAAAATAATTACCATGACCCCATGTGGGTCGAACATCCTAACCTAATCCCCCCAAAGCAAATTATGGCTTGAACAAACATGCAAATCAAACAAGCAAAACAAGTTGATTTGAGTAACATTAAAACCTTGGTGAACAAGTTTAAAATAAAGCATAATTAAAGATGAAAAAAATACAAGTCTGTAACTGAATAATGTTGATTTTAAACTTAAGACAATGGCCTTATAAAAACAAGAAATGAAGAAAGATGATGAATATTGAAACAATTATTAACATGATCAATTACGTGAATGACTAGACTATCAAAGTCAACAAGAAAGTAATCTATGAAAACATCAAACACCAAAATGATGAAAAATGATAAAATAAATAAGAAGACAAAAATATTCATTTACTTATCAATCAAATAATGATGAGTAATTAGACCATATCACAAAGAATAACATTAGATAAAAAGATGTTTGCAGAAACGTAAAAATTGACTCAAATCAATAATTAATGAAATTAATCATAAAATGGTAACACATAGTAGTTAACTAATAAAAACTTAATGATTGAATCATTAATAAAAACAAGCTCAACTTTATGTTAAAATTCACTATTTCATTTATCCATATAATTTCTCCATGTTTCTCTGTTACTCAGGTCTGAACATAACCTAACTCAAGTACCTGTCCTTGTAATCAATAAATAGACTATCAATAACATCTAAAAATCCAAATATAATAAATGCAATAACAACATTTAAATAATATATCAAACTAAATAATGAATAAGTACACATTAAGCATTAATATTAAAAGCTATAATGAAATGTAATCCATATTGTCTCAACAATTATAATAAAATTGTATCAATATAGATCACAAAATTGTAACACCATAGTAAATAAATGAAATATATCTTAAATAGTTCATATCTAGACTATATCAACATACATGAATTAAATACAAGTCAATTAGGGTCATGAAATCTTGCCACACTTGGAAAAGAGTCATCTTGACAATTAAAATAATGAAAGATAATACTGCCTAAAAAGACTTTCATCTTCCCAAGTAGCACTTCTTTTTGATAGAGGATCCCATTGAACCAACACTTGGGAAATCTCATGATTATTCAATTTAATATTGTGATAGTTTAATATATTAACGGGATCCAAATGTATCTTTTCTTATTTTTAAACTTGAAGATGAGTCTAATCCAAAAATGAGACAGTTTAAGAATATATTTTTTCAATAAAGCAACATGAAACACATCATGAATATGAGACAAGAAAGGTGGAAGGGATAGTCAATAGGAAACATGACTAATTTTATCCAAAATTTCAAAGGGTCCTACAAACCAAGGGGCTAGTTTTGAAAACTTTCCAAATATAATTGAACTTTTTTGCAGTCTAACATCCAGGAAAACCTTGTCTCCCACTTGGAATTCATATGATGTCCTTTTCAAAAAAGAATAACTCTTTTACCTATCCAAGGTAGCCTTTAAATTCCACCTTATAGTTTCCATTTTATTATCATAATCTTTCAAAACATTAGGACCAACAATAATCCTATTTTCTAAACTTTCTAAGCCAAGTGGAGTTTTACACTTGTGACCATACAAGGCTTTGAAAGGAGCCAGTTTGATCACTGAATGATATGTATTATTATAAGAAAATTAAACTACATGTAAATAATCTTCCCATTTACCTTGTTAATCAATAACATACATTATTAGCATGTCTTCCATGATTGGATTTAATCTTTTCATCTGATCATCTATTTCTGGGTGATAAACGAACTAAAATTCAACCTTGTACCAAAAATGATAGTTAAAGTTTTTCAGAACCTTAAAGTAAAAATTTCATCTTGATCATAAATAATAAATTTAGGCATACCATGAAACCATACTATCTCTTTCACAAACCATGAAGCAAACATTGATGCATCATTTGTCAAATTTTTAGCAATGAAATGACCAACTTTTATAAATTTATTTATTACAATCAAAATAGTGTCATGTTTGCTTTTATATTTTGTAAATCCAATTATGAAATCCAAATAAATCATAACCCACTTACCTTGTAGTACGTCAATCCTTTTGGATGGTAATATTCATCTTTCACACATTGACATTCCAAACATCTTGACACAAAGTCAATAGCTTCATGTTTCAAGGCCAATAATATAGGCTTTTTAGTTCATGGTTCATCTTCCTGATACCTAGATGAAAAAATGAGGTATTGCATGCACTTATTTTAGAAAAAATATTTCTTAAATCATTAAACGCAGGTATATAAATTCTATTTTTATATCTGATTAAACCATTAAAATCAACTAAAATATCATAAAATTTCTTTTCAATAGGCTCGTTAGCCAAATTTACACTTATATCTTGAAAAAATGTATCATAATGATATTGTTCCAATAATTTAGTTATGAAAATATTATATAAAACAAATAAGATAAAAAGATATGCACATTCATTGAGTGCATCAAAAACATGATTCTCCTTACTTTTCACATATGAAATATTCATATCAAAATTACTTATATATTCTATCCATCTACACTAGTGTATATTTAAATCATCTTAAAAAAATGAATATTCTAGGCTATGATTATTAGATTCTACCTCAAAAGTCTTACCCAATAAAAAGTGTTTCCATTGCTTCAAAGCATGAACAATGGTAGCAAGCTCAAGGTCATGAGTGGTGTAATTATTCTCATGGACCTTTAGTTTTTATGACTCATAAGACACAACTGAACTATCCTAAGTTAACATGTCACCCAAGACTTCTTTAGATGAATCAACCCATATTTCAAAATTTTCATTTGGATCTAGTATAATAAGTATAGGTGTTAAAGTCAATAAATCTTTAAGCTTTAGGAAAACTTGCTCACATTCAATAGTCCACATAAATTTCTTACCTATGCACTGCAAGGATGTTATTGAGTTAGTCAACTTAGAATTTTTTTTAATAAATATTATATAGTAACTAACTAGTCCCATAAAATTACATACTTTATGTAGGTTTTTAGGATCATGTCACTCTTGAACAAATTTAATATTTGTTGGATCAACAATAATACCAACCTTTGATATAATATGACCCAAATAGTGGATCTCAGACTGAAAGAAAGCACATTTAGATAGCTTACCAAATAATTTATGTTTCCTTAGTCTTTAAAAAACTAAGCACAAATGTTATTAATGCTCATCTATATTCTTATAATAGATTAGTATATCATCAAAGAATACTGAAATAAACTTGTCTAAACAATCCCTGAATACACTATTCATTAAGTTCATAAATGTAATAGGTGCATGTAAAACTATAATGCATTATCATAAACTTGTAATATCTATAAATTTTTCTAAAAATCATTTTATAAATATATTCTTCCTTGATCCTCAACTGGTGATAGCCTGATATTAAGTCTATCTTCAAAAAGATAGCTGCATCCTTCATTTGATTAAATAGATAATCTATCCTTGATAAAGGATAAAAATTCTTAATGTTAACCTTGTTAAGCATGCGATAATCAATATATAATCATAATGTTTGATTCTTATTTTTCATAAATACCAATGGTACACCACAAGGTGACACGCTTGACCTAATAATGCCATTTTACAATAATTATTGTAGTTGAGATTTTAGCTCCTACAAATCTGCTACATTTATATGATAAGGTGCTTTAGATGTAGGGACTACCCTAAATTTACATCAATATAAAAATCAAATTCACATTTAGGAGGTAAACCAGGCAATTTATCTGAAAAACATTTAAAATTTCATGTAAAAAAAGATATTCCTCAAATGTCATTATTATTTTAGGTGTAATATCTTGACTCAAAACAACATATAACTTACAACCTTTACATACTACTTTCTTCATATATAAGTCCAAGATTAGCTTACATACTTTAGATTTTAACAAACCTTGAATTTTTATAGGTTTTCTCAAATCATTATAATAATATGCCACTTTGCTACAATAATCTAAATTGGCTTTATGTTATTGCAACCAATCCATGTCGAAGATAGTATCAAAAGATCAAAGAGGAGCTATAAATAAATTTACTTGGATTTGAAAAAAACTTAAGTCTAGGCTTACTCCCTCAAGACACTCAGTAATTGGTAATCTTTTACTTGAGCCAAACTCAACACCCAACCATCTTTTAAAGTCATTAGATTCAATTTACAAAATGTTACTAACTTAGAATACATAAAACTATCAATTGCTCCTAAATCAAACAAACAATTATTTATTTTACTTCTAATTTTATTAAGAGTTGTTTGGAAATCAATGCTCATATTGTCAATAGTGTCATACACTCTGTGATTACCTGATTGGCTAGATTTTAGCTTAGAACAATCTTTATGAGTGATTATCTTGACATTCCCAACAAACTACAATTATTTGTGGTGCTATAGGAATACTATTAGATCTAGTAATAAGCACATTTTGACTAAATTGAGTTAGATTCCTTTTAAAATTAACAGTTTTACAAGAATTCAAATTATTAAAATTCTTATTCTACCCTTGAAATTTATTGATAGTATTTGTACTCCTTGTAAATTTGTAGATACAATTAAATTTATTAAAATTTTATGAGAAGGGGATAGATTTTTACTCTTAGATTTTTGTTTATTCTATTTAAAATATTTTCTTTCATTTTGATGAGGCTTCTCTTTTTCTTATGCCCTATGAGAAAATTCAATAGTTGTAGTTAAAGTCTTAGGATTAGTCATATTCATATCAAGCATTAATATTTATTTCAATCCCAAATTAAAATTAGTGACTTTAGTCTCTTCATCATGCATGTAGTTAATATGATGTAGCATATTCAAAAACTTGTTTTCATACTTAGTCACATTCATACTCTCTTGTTTCAACAGCTAAAAATAAATGATTTTTTATTCCTTGAAGTTGGAACTAAGATACCTCTTTTTGAACTACCTTTCAAAGGTAGGCTAAGTAAGAGTCATTAATTGCTAACCTTCTAATGCACATGGATGGTTCTACCAAAGCAATACATATATAACTAACTGATAGGTTGCTAATCTTTCCTTCACATTAGAGGACATATTATGCATATTAAAATACTTCTGCAAGTGTACTAATCATTCATCAGTGACATGACCTAATTCCTCACCTAAAAAGGATGGTGGAAGAACTTATTTAACTCTTTAATAAAATGATCAACCATATTATTAGGGTTATTCTAAAGTTCTAGTTTATCCACTTATATTTTAGCTCTAAATGAAAGTTCATCAGTTGGATCACCTTCTATGTTATTCATCCTTTATACTTGGGCATCTAATTTACTTTGAATGGAATTTAACGCTATTATAATTCCATTCAAAACTACTTCTTATTTACTATTAATATTATTTTCCTAATAGTTAAGGCCCTCAAAATTATTATCAACATTACTAAGATGTGGTTCCTCTCTCATAGGATTGTTGGCCCTATGACCTCTTTCTCTACTTGGGTTAACATTTCTTAGGTTATTATCTGTTATACTAGATCTTGTCCTCACCATCATATGGTGAAATAAACAACTTAACAAAAATTAACAAGAAACATTTCCCAAAATTCCCTAGAGTAGTAAACTATGCTTTGATACTAATATGTTGTAACCACTAATTTGTTTATAAACACATAATACAAATAAAATAATAAAACAAATTGCATTCAAAGTTTAGCATGGAAACACATAGTGAGTTCCATAACTATGTTACAACTAACACAGGAACTAGACTAAGTACATAACCCATCAACAACTTCTTTAGAAATTAATTGAATGAAAATAACCACAATTTTTTTTGGAATTATCTTTGAGATTACATAATAGATCAACATTTAGTCCCGTTACATAAATTTCTTGCATCACAATGCATCTGATTAAATGATCAATACACAAGAACAAATAACTAATAAATATAATCTGAATTAGATAATGTTATAAACAATTAGAATGGAATTAGGCATATACAAGAATGTCTTGTTAGCCAATTTCTATATAAGTAAATAATTTATAATAGAAATACAATACTAAAGCATGAAGGTCTAAATGACTGAACA
>JARHVA010004163.1:1612500-1679670 GCA_037957365.1 Torreya grandis | reverse complement strand
AGAGAGAGGAGAGAGAGAGAGTGAGAGAGAGAGAGGAGAGGAGTGGTGTGTGTGTGTGTGTGTGTGTGTAGTGGTACAAGCAATTAGTTTATAATAGACTCCCTTTTGAAAAAAATTAAATATTCAATCTATGTATATAATTTCAATGAATGTAAAGGCTATGAGTTTTCCCTTACCTCTAAACAAGTGGATAAATGTCCTTGTAGCTTTGATGGTATGGTTGTATAAAATTATGGTTAGACTATACATACTAAGAGGGAACATACTTAAATGAATATATCTAGATGTTGTCTTATGGAGGGAGCATAGGTGTCTCTATCATGATCAATTTATTATTATTATTCCACTTATAATAACTAATTTTTATGGGTACATGCATACTCAACCTTTGAATATGAATTTAAAACAAAATGCCACACATTAGGGTTCATGAACCCCCATTACATTTTCTTATGAGGCATACACATCATGGTACTTTTAGATGGTAATGAAGTTGTGTATTTGAACCTAGGTAGATAGTAGATGGTATAAAAAAGTAACTAAAGGGGATGTAGAGGTCCAAATATAACCATTGTTGTCCATATTGAACATTTAAAATTCACAAATTATTTGGGTTGGATCAATTATTAGATATACCATTATGAGTATAACTAGATTGTATGTTTAACATGGGATATCATGATATTAGTTTACCTCCATGTCCCTTATGGATACTTTATCTACCTATGATGGTTAGGGGCATAAGATTTTGAAATGAATATTTAATATTCTTGTTCATCATCACATGTATTATCCCATTATCCTATTGGTGATGTCCCTCACTTATTACATCCTTGATTCTGAGATCATGTTGAACATACCATCTAGTTACTCTCATAGTTGACGATGTAAGAATTGAGGTCCATCATCTAAGGGATAACAAGAAAACATAATGGTTAAAGAGAGAGGGAGCTCAGAGTATCTATCAGGCACATGTAGCTCAACTATTAGTGTGACATCCACATGCTTGATGGATGCTCTAAGGGTAGATAAAGTATCTAATAGGAATTTGGAAGTCACACTAATAGTTGACATACATGTGCTTTCTATATAATCTAAGGTTAGATCAATTATCTATTAGACACATGGAGGTTAAATTTTAGTATGAAGTTGATGTTCTTGATAGATACCCCAAGGTTAGATGGAGTATCCAACATGCACATGGACTTGAACTATTTGTCTGACCTCCACATGCTTGATAGATACTCTAAGGGTTCCCACCCTCCATAAAATATGTTGGATAGTTAGCCCTCTGATGATGGACCCCAATTTTTACATCCTTGATTATGAGCATAACTAGGAGGCTCATTTAAAGCTTAATCTAAAACGCACTAGGCAAAGTGATGAAGAAGTGGGATTGTGACCAGTTGGGGCTCAACATCTAAGATGGAAGTCCATTCTGAATATCAGCACCTTAACTAGTAGGTGTGTTTGAATTTTTGGATGATGTGTCTATGGGGATTACTAAATTAGTTAATCTCTATTGCTCAAAACTATGCTAACATCCATCAATAACATGTTAAGGAAAACAACAATAATTAAGGCAAAATTTAGTTCAAAACAAAATATTAATATTTGTTAAATCTTGACTTATTATTTGTGAGCCTTTCCACTATTCAAATACTATACCAGTTGTCATTTTCCATTATACCATTATTTTTATACCTATTTAGGATCCCATTAGCCAATAGTGCAAATGAAAATGCAATATACACTAGTTAGTTAGAGGCACTCACATTCAGTGTAGACTTTCACACTAGATGTTGACCCTCGAATGGTCACATCCTACTTCTCTGTCACTTTCCCCAGTGCATTTTGGTCTAAACATTGAATTTACTTGCTATTTATTATCACAATCCTTGAGGTAGTACCCTCAACTAGCAATAACATCCACATTTATCATTGATGTGTATGTGAGGCCCACCAAATCAGTCAAAGTCAAACACTCAAATTGGGGATAATGTATGTTAATAAACAAGTTAAAGAAAACAAAAGTGGTAAAGCCAAATGATAGTGGTTAAGATAAGTTTTATGGGTGAAGGATAATAAAATGTAAGAATACACCAGTTGGTTGTGCTTAGAATTAAGGATGTGATAAGTGGAGCCCATCATCATAGGGATAATAGTCTAATTGAATGGAAAGATGGGGGGAGAGGATACAAAAAGTATATAATATGCATGTGGAGGTGAAATATGAGCATGAACTACATGTGTATGATGGATACTCTAAGGGTAGATGGAGTATCCAATAGGCATGTGGAGGTCAATTATTAGCATGAGATCCACATGCTTATTATATACTTCGAGGGTAGATGAAGTACCTAATAGGTGCATGGATGTAAACTGTTATCATTACCTCCACATGTCTAATAGATACTTTGAGGGTCCCTCCCCTTTATCTTTAACATTGGCCCATTATCCTCAATAATTGGCCCCATTTCTTACATCCTCGATTGCCTACAAGGCTTTACACTATTCCATTTCTCATTTGGCATTACCCTATTCTTTTTCAACCTCTTCATGTGCTTGTGTGATCATTACCTAGTTCCATAAGCATGCACCACATTCATAAAATCATCCTAGAGGAGGTATTTACTATATTGGTTGGTTACCTAAAATGAATTGGATTTTCTACATTGTGGAATCTTGAATCTTGTTTTGTATAATATTAGTTTAGCATCCAAGAAGGGAACAAACTTATCATTTAAGGATGAGGAAGTAATGAAATTAAGAACAAGTTTTTTAAAGTAATACATTCACCATGGAGAACATTCTATTTTTTAAACTTATATTGTATTGTATTTAAACTTTTATGATTTATCATGTGTAACATTGCATATTTTTGCACTAAAAGTGATAGATAATATTAAATTAAATATTATTCTTTTTCTTTTGACAATTAAATTTATAATTTCATATATTGATGTCATGTTTTTAGATCCTATAGTGTAACGTATAATGGCATCCATAGTGGTGGTGGAGGTAACAATATGAAATTTCATTTTTTTCATTTTACCATCATAATGTACTTTTAATCCTATTTTTGACTATCATATAGGATATTATCTTTTTTCTTCAATACAATGATTGAAAAAGCCTAATATCTTGATTATTTACAATGTAATTTCATAGTTTGTGCATGGAATATTAAATAACATTGTCAATCACTAGATATTAATGTCCTCACTCTGCATACACTCCATCTCGACTGGATTTTCATGCATTGCTTCTTTAAGCATGGCAGATGAAATGAATTAGAACACTATAGCTCTAAGTAAGTGTGTTTTATTTTACTAGATATTTTGATTAATCAATCATGATATAAAATGTTCACATAATAGGGTTCCAAATCCTTTAATGTATAAAGTGGACATATAATGTACTGCACTTTTATCATACATAAATTGGACATATAAATTGTTCACATAATATAGACAATGCATTACACTTATATCCCTTTCATAAATAGGCAAGACATATAAAAAATTATTTTTTGGTTTTCTTATTCATACATGAGTGATTGCCTTTATTATTCTTAAAATTATCTTGTCATGAGTATATAGTGCTCTAATATTATTGCTAACCAAATATCACTTTTAGGTCAAATTGGGACCCCTATAGATAGAAACATGAGTTTTAGATGTTTTATGGGGTCTAAAATATTTTCATGGTTGTATTATATGTTATTTCATATTCATTTAATGTCATCCTAGCCTTGGTCTTAGTCATATTAGTTAATTTATCATTTTAGGTCATTTAGTGGGCGTTTAAGGGTCATAAATGCAAGTGGCATGGTTCCCAAGGTGTCCAAGTGTCATTTATTCCTTTCAAGCAACCAAGAGGTTAGTTTAACTAACAGAGATGTTAGTTACATTAGAATCTTGTAGGTTGTTTAACTAAAATTCAAGAAACGAATTGAAAAAGGGAGCATTTAGCACTTATACAGCACATGGGGAAGTGTTCCATATGGGAGAAGGTGATGTAACATATTTTAATCTTATTAAAACTCAATTAAATGATTTAAATTATTTTTAAGTGCCATTTTCAATCTAAAACTATTCTTCTCCTTCTTTGTTTTCCTAGACATATAGAAGCGACCTTCAAGTTTGTGCTTAGTATAGATAGCTCAAGAGCCTTCAGGTCAAATTATTTTATCAAGTTGTATTACACTTAGATAAATTCATTTACATTATAAAATTTTGAATAATGGCGGCATGTGCTTTATGAACCATCCTCATGAATTTGATTATATCTTTCTACTTGTTATTTCATGCATCCTATAGGTTTTGCTCCAATTTGGTCAAATCCATGCGAACCATTTAGTGATGTTGACTTTAGATGATTTTTTATACCTTTTCATATAATATCCATACTTATTTTCATGTTTCATTGTGTTTAGATGAATAAATTATCTCATGTTGTAGAAGGTGCTACCATGTGCAATCTTAGTTAGTTTTCTTTGTTTTTAGAATGTTTGGTTCTCACAAGAGGTCTCATAGGAATGTGATGTGATGTTTTACATGTTTTAATACTATAAATACCACCTTAATTTCATGTTGGATGTTGAAACATTAGACCTTGTCTTCTACACCTAGTCTTGTCACACTCACTGTTAAGTCTATGCATGTTCTCAATTACATCCATTTGAACTTTAACCATGCTTATGAAGGATAAAAGGATATTATAAAGTAATTTTTTCATGTTATTATGGTATGGGAAGTCATATTAGATACCCAAAGTATCATAAAAGACCCTAATAGTATTCATGTACAATATATACAGTTTGGTAGCTATTAAAGTACACTTGTAGGAGATTTCATGACATCATGTTAAGAGGTTGAAAGATTGATATGGGTGTCAGTATCTTAATATTGATAAAGGTCCATTGGGATGATTTTTAAAGGCATAAAAGTGTTTACAAACTTGTTTATCTTACATACTACCTAAAAATCATACTTACTACCTATGTATGTTGATGAACACTTATAGGTGGTACCACAGAGGGTTAAATGGAATTTTTGAGGTGATGAAATAAGTGTATGAACATGCTTGACATCATATCAATTTGAAAACACCGTGGAAAACCTTTTGGAATGGATAGGTTTATATACAAAGAAGTGGGAACCTTCAAAAGACCAAATGACTAATTCAGGGACCTAATTCCCTAAAAATGAAAAATAGAGGTCTATGGGGCATATGGTGAGTATCTTATGATAAGGTTGTAGATAGTTTTAAATCATATTGATGATAATTATTTGAAGACTTAATCTAGTAAAATAACTCTACCAAGATTTAAGAGAGGATAATCAATGGAGATTGGTTTTTAGATGGCTCAAACTTGTCAATTTATGCACTGAGAAAAGGCAGTGAAACCTACAGGCCTGAGTCCAAAAAGGACCTTTATCCACCCAAGTTCAAATTAGGTATATGCCCCATATGTGAGCATCTCAAAAAATTTTAAGTGGAATCCATGAACTAAAATATCATTAGAGGCAATAATACTTTGTGTTTTGGTTCCCCAAACATAGCTTTAATATGCATATAGGACATGAAAATTAACACCTACAGCTAACATGGAGTTCAAGTTTGAGAAGGGTCACTTTTATTGCATATATGAGTGTTAAAGTATGTTCACGAATTTAAAAAATGATTGGAAAATTTATAAAGGTTTCAAGTATCTCAAAAATTAAACATAATGATCTTATAAACTCATAAACACCTACAAGGCTTTGCCTACAGTCAACTGTAGGTGACTGTAGGTAGACAATCAATTGAGAAATGTATCTAAGGGGGGATTTATGCTAAGTCGAAGAATGAATGAAAGTCCAAAAATTTATGAAATGGAACTAAGGAACTATATAAATTTTGAAAAAATTTATTCTAATCTTGATTCATGAAATATATCCTATAGGGGTTTCTTCAAAGGCAAAAACACAGTAAAAAATGCAATATAGTCTAGACTATTCAGGGTATGGGATAGAGTATTTCAGGATTTAAGGTGTTTAATATACCTATAATTCCTTCATGATGATCATGAAAACCTCCATAGTCTCCTGGAAGTGGAAACCAAATCAAGGAGGGGGCTAAATGATGAAATACACAGTCTAAAGTAGATTCCTTGTATATAGTCCTTGCTTGACTGCTCTATCTTTGAGCTTGAGGCCTTTAGAGGGTCAAATGACCTATTAGAGAGTTTAAACGTTGTATATATCACCCTTATGAATTGGATAATCTATTATAATATTCACATTTATCTAAGGAAATAAGGGAGTGCCCTCTATTTTATCTCAGATAGAGGGCACTCCCCTCATGCACAAAACTAGTAGGTTTTGGGGAAAAGGGGATGAAGAGTGACTAAGGAGTTATTTGGACATGGAAACAAGGTTTATATAGTTAGAACACACATAATAAAACTTGAAAATCCTTATTTAGAGTAAGGGAACTAAACAAAAGTGTCTATACCTCCAAAAGTGGGGATAGACTCATGAAACATGGTTATGCCTAAAATCTAAAAAAGAGGTCACTCTCACTTTTGGATATAAGTGATCTTTCCAATTGGTTTGATCATGTTTTTAGGATCATAATAGATATTTATGGGATATTTTAATGCATATAATCCATCAAAATGTCATTATGGGCTCCAAAGGTGCAGACAGGCTTTCAGACAAGGTTTAGGCCAAGGCCAAATGAAGAGTCATTCATATTTATAGCCTTAGGTAGGCTTTATAACTCATTTGGACATGTTGGTAGGGTGAATTTAGAAGTGTTAAGAGGTCAAACTACTCAAAATCCTAGGTAAACCCTTATAAGGACCATTTTTGATAAATAGAGTTATAAAGCTACTCTAATGGACTAGTTTGACTAGGATGATGATTGGAAATTGTGAAGTACTCCCTCAAGCTACTCCCCAGTCTTTTTAGTTGTATTAAATTGTATGGATATGGTAAAAAATAGGATTTTATTAATAGTTTTGTGCATTATGAAGGTTCTAAGAGGATTATAAATATGAAACCAAATTTGCGAGAAAGATTAATAATTTTTATAACTCTTCATGTTAATTTCATGCTTCAGAACAACTCCTAAGTGGATCAAAAAGAGCTCTCATCTTAGCTAGTCAAAAATGGCATAGTGGACATATTGATGAGAAGGGTGGAAAACTTCAAGTAGACTAATTTTAAGGTGTTATTGATGCCTATAATCCCATGGAGGGTCTTGACACATGTCATACACTACCTTGTATATATTTTCATGCAAAACTTATGCCTTTTGGGAGTTTAAGTGTGTAGGATGCATGAAGGAAGAGGTTTTTGGACTGTAGATGATGATGGCTCAATTCCATATGATTAAAAAATACGAGGACTATAACTAATGAATGAATAGACATTTATAAAAACCTTCCCATTAATTCTAATCATTGGAACTATTCCAAGTCAGTTATGAGGCATTCAAGAAGCTCAAATCATGAAGGCAGTTTTTATGAGATAGTTAAGAGGATTTTGTGCCACTTTACAAGAGTTTGATGACTTTGATGGACACTTTTAGTTCATAACCTTTCATGGTTCATCCCATATCCTCTGCTCATTCATAATTAATTGATTCTCTCATCTTGACAAGTGTCTTTATGACGCTTAGACTTCTCTCTTATCCTCTCTCTCTCAACTTCTATAAGAACTAGCTATTTTAGCTATTGTAACTTATGATCCACCTGAGTGTGGTGACTAAATACTCAATTTCATACAATTTTATAAATAATACTCGGTATTATTACCTCTTTATGACTATTATTAGTGTATTTTACTTAAATGGTGGATTTTACTTAGTGAAGACTATGGATTCCTTAGCATGTTATCTCATTCTTGCATCTTATTTGTAGTTGGAAAGCTTCTTATTGTAGGGCATGTGAAGTATTCTAGGAAATTTTAAGGACTGAGTGAGTTATTATATTCACTAGTTCCATTTAAGGCCTCTTATTTAGTTCTCCTAGCTTTGAACATTCATCCATAACCTCATAATGTAACATTGATGTGAGAAGATGTAGATTGGAGAAGTGTATGTTTGGTTTGTCCTTTATTCTCATGTGTAACATGAAATTGGCTGGAATTAATCAATATATTTGGTGTATCACCTCCCTTATGATAGTTTTATTTTATTTATTTCTCTCCCTTAACCCCCCCCCCAAAGTTTAGGTGTAGTTGTGATCCAAAGTGGTACATCAAAGGAACTAGCCCTATCTAGAGATTCGCCTCATCTTTAGGCTATCCACAAGCCAATATATGTTTCCATTATGCCACTTGGATTAGGAAAGCTTAGGAATCTCCTTAAAGTGTGTAAATACAAGTGACAATATTTTTTGGCACACCTAGTGGGACCCTTGGTCCAAGAGGTTGAAAGAGTTTTGGTGTTGTCTTTCAACAATCAACCTTTGGAGGCATCTGTCCAAGCATTAATGGTGACTCCAAAGATATATCAGCTCATCAAGTAGCCTAGGTTATCCTTTGAATATTTTTGGTAACATTTCATTTTGTATTCTTAATTTTAATGAGGTTTCTTGGCTAATTTTGGTGTTGAGTTTTGTCTTACACAAACTAGTGAGGTATTTCCAGCTCATGGCATTCCTAATTAGCCTTTGTATGATTCCTATCATCCTTGGTGTGAATCTTACCAGTCTTTCTATAGCCATTTCCAACCTTATCATGATCCTCATCAAAACTATAGCCAGCCTTTTCATGAGTTGTATCAATATTATAGCTAGCCTCCTTAATCTTTTGCTTTTCCTAGTCAACCTAGCCACTTCTCAACTCAATCCATTTCCACCTTCAAGAAAACTCTTTTGGGGTATGAGAAGTATATGTTATATCTTGATAAATTAAGGGGAAAAGGTCAAGATGTCCCTATAGATTTTATATAAAATTCAAGAGATGCACTAGAGTTGGTCAAAAGAGAGTGGGAACCTATTGATAGAACCAATTGGCAAAGTATCACAAATGAGATGCTAGATGTGAGTGGCTTGATTGCATCCTTAGAGGATAATATAAGAATTCATGAGAGGCAACCTCAAAAAACATATAAAACTTCATATCTAATTCCCCAAGATTTCTACCAGTCTTATTTGAACCCTATTCATGAGTCCAATCAAGCTTACCAAACTCATCCTTTTCCCCATCAGTTGGAAGAGAGAGTTGAAAAGAGAAACTTTATTTTTAAAGCTAATCTTGATAGGAAACTTGAGTTGGAAAATATTTAGATGTAATATTCCATGTTAGAATCAAAATAAGTGGAACCTAAGTCCTCATTTCCGTCTTCCATACCATCCCCACCTCAATAAAAGACCTCTAGATATGACATTCTAAGTTGGAGACAAGGTGGAGAGTCCAAGCCTAAGGATATTCCAAGTTTCTTGAGCACTACACCCACTCCTCAAGTTGTATCACTACCTAAAAAGGATACTTCTAATCCTAACATCCTAAGCTAGAATAAGATAGTGAAGTCATTGGGAAAGAAAGAAGATAAAGGCCTTGATAAAGAGTGTGAGGTTGAGAAATAACTTGATCCGATGCAAGCCCCTCCCACCCTTCCTCAAGAAACCTCTTGTCTTCCATATGAATTCCATTTTATTAGTCATCTTCTTGATGATGCATATCAACTTCAAAATAGACTTTCACAGAAGAACCTAGGAAAACAAATTGGAGAGTTAGAGTCAAAGATGAAGCTACTAAGTCAAGGCTTGATGGAAGGTTTAGACCTAAAAGAAGATCTTATGCCTAAACACACCTAATCCACTATTCGTCAAGAGATTACTCAAGCTAAATTAGATGTGAATTAAGTGATTTTGAAGTGTAAGGAATAAAATCAAGTTATTTTAGCCCAAGGTCTACCTCCCCTTCCTCAATATCTTTGAAAATATCCCCCTACATTTCACTCTCAATCTAATTTTGAGTTCTATGTGCCAACTCCAATAACTAGTTCATCTTATCCTCACCCCATCACCCTTTTATTTGATGGAACTATGGTATGGGAACCTAAATAGGAGTAGTTGGTTGTTAAAATTTCATAACTCTTTCTTGAAGAAGACATACCTCCTTGGTAACCTCATTGGGCTGGGTCACGTGGTTTCAAGATGTGTAGTCTTGGCATTACCATAAAGGAGAAAGAGATGGAAGATCTTGTATCCATTTAAGATGACTCTAAACATGATAAAATTTTTGTATATAATCATCTAAAGTATGAGGATGAATGTGATATTATGGATGGTGAACACTTTCAAGTCTTTCCCAAAGAGGTTAGAGCCCTAGAAAACTCTCTTGAAACTAATTTACAAGATGTTGTCATTAAAAATGACCCAATAGCTTATCCTAATATTTAATCACCATTAGATGCATTGGAGATTGAATAATATGAGCTTGATGACATCATACATCAAGAATAAAATATTGAAGAGGTAGTCGTTCTAGATGATAAAGAGGATAAGGATGATTGATAGCTACAAATGAAGCTCTATCAAGAGCTTGAAGAGATTTTCCCAGTTGAGGGATAAGTGAATGACAAGGTGAAGAAATAATATTCCATGGAGGGAAATGATCAAGATTGGATAGAGTATGCAAATCTCCTTGATGAGATAGAAGAACTTGTAGCCGGGGAGAAACCTAATAGTATTGAGATCCCTATAGAAATCAAGAATGAGGTTGTAACTGAAGATCCACATAAGAAGGTTGAGGCTATTTGGATGCAAGAAGAGTAAATTTATATATCCAAACTATTTGAAACTACATGGTTTTCAATGAAAATCATTTCAATAATGTTGGCAAACATCATGAAAATGTTAGAGGCATCAATGTCAAGGATCAAAAGGCTACATGTCTCACTAAATACTTCATGTCATGAAGATAGAAGATTTTAAAATTTCCTATTTGATCCAGGAGGAATTTCTCATCTCAGGTTAGTTAGTGTTTGAGTTAGTTTGTTTAGTTTAGTGTGTGTGTTCCATAAGTGCTCATGAAGCACATGTGTGTTTGCTTTTGATTTGTGTGTGACTATTATTTTGTGTGGTTGAGGTAGTCATTATTATTGTCTTGATCAAAGCTTGGAGTCAATGGTAAAATCATTATTATTTGTCTTAGACTTTAGTTGACTTCTAAACCTAATGGACTAAGAAGGCTATTGGTTTAGTTAGTATATTAGGCATACTACCCCTATAAATCACCAATTTGTTGACCAAATTCAACTTTTAGGTCAAATCGGGACCCCTATCAATAAAAACATGAGTTTTGTATGTTTTATTGGGTATAATATATTTTCATGGGGTGTATTATATGTTATTTTATGTCATTTAATGCCATCCTAGCCTTGGTCTTAGTCATATTAATCAATTTGTCATTTTGGGTCATTTAGTGGGATTTTAAGGGTCATAAATTTTAGTGGCACAATTAACAACATGATTAGGTGTCATTTTTTCCCTTTAATCATCCAATATGTCATTTTAATTGTTAGTTATGTCAGTTACATCAAAATATTTTAGTTTGTTTAATTGAAATTCAAAAAACCAATTAAAAAAGGGAGCCTTTAGCACTTGTATGGCCTATGGGGAAGTGTACCACATGGGAAAAGGTGATGGAACATATTTTAATATTATTAAAACTCATATAAACTCTTGATATTCTCTGAAAGTTCCATTTTAAGCCAAAATTATTCTACTCCTTAGTTGCTTTCCTAGACATTCAAAAGTGACCTTTAGGTTTGTGCTTAGTACGGATAACACAAGTGGTTTTAGGGAAAATTATTTTGGGAGGTTGTATTAAAATCAAATACCTTAATTTACATTAAATTTTTTCAAATAATGGTGGACTTTTTCTTTATGAATGATCCTCATAAAGTTGACTGTATCTTTCTACTTACTATTTCATGCACCCTAGAGGTTTTGCTCCATTTTCATGAAATATATATGAACTAGTTAATGCCGTTAACTCCAAATTATGTTTTATACCTTCTCAAATGATATACATACTTAATTTCATGCTTCATGGTTTTTATATGAGAAAATTATCTCATGTTGTAGAAGGTGCCACCATGTGCAGTCTCAATCAGTTTTCCTTGTTTAGAGAATGTTTGATTCTTAGAGGAGGTCTCGTAGTAATGTGATGTGACATTTTACATGTTATAATAATATAAATAGCAGCCTCCTTTCATGGTTTACCTTTAAAAATTAGACCTTGTCTTCTACACCCAATCTTGTCACACTCATTATTAACTCTCTACCTATTCTCAATTACCACCATGTTTTTAAACTTTGGCCATGCTTATGAAGGATAAAAGGAGATTATAAAGGATTAATTTCATGTTATTTTGGTATGGGAATCCATATTGGATACCCAAAGTAGCATAAAATACCTTGATAGCAGTCATGTATAATATATATAATTTGGTAGTCATTAAAGTACACCAATAGGAGTTTTGATGATGTCATGCTAAGAGGTGGAAAGATTGATATGGGTTTCATTATCTTAATATTGATAAAGTTTCATTGGGATGCTTGGTGAAGGCATAAAATTGTTTAAAAAATTGTTCATATCACATACTACCTATAACTCATACTTACTGCTTGTGTATGTTGATAACAACCTACAGGTGGTACCACATAGGGTTAAATGGCCTTTTTGAGGAGTTTAAATAAGTGTTTCAACCTTGATTGAGGTTATGGTGAGTTTAAAACACCATGTAAAACATTTTATAATGGATATAATTATATATAAATAAGTGGGAACCTTAAAAATACCAAATGACTAATTCAGGGGCCTAATTCCCTAAAAGTGAAAAATAAAGTTCTAGGGGCATATGGTGAGTATGTTATGACAAGACTGAATATAGTTTTAAATAATTTTGATGATTGTATTTTGAAACCTTCATATATGAAAAGAAATATAACAATTTTGAAGAAAGGATGATCAATGCAGATTAGTTTTTAGATGGCTCAAACTTGTCAATTTATGCACTGAGAATAGGCAATAAAACCTACAGGCCTGAGTCCAAAAATGACCTTTCTCCACCCAAGTT
Source organism: Torreya grandis (assembly GCA_037957365.1). NCBI lineage: Eukaryota > Viridiplantae > Streptophyta > Pinopsida > Cupressales > Taxaceae > Torreya > Torreya grandis. The sequence continues at coordinate 1,666,584 of JARHVA010004163.1, read as the reverse complement.
GTAAATTAGGTCTATGACCCATATGTGAGTGGATCAAAATGGTTCAAGTGGAATCCATGAACTAAAATATTATCATAGGGAATGATAATTTGTGTTTTGGTTCTCCAAACACACCTTTAGTCTATATACAAGCCATGAAAAGAAACACCTACAGGCAATATGGAGTTCAAGTTTGAGAAGGGTCTATTTTATTACATACATAGTGTTAAGGTATGGTAATATATGTAAAAAGTGATTGGAAATTTTTTAAAGATTTAAATTATCCAAAAAATAAAACATAATGACCTTCCAAGCTCATTAATACCTACAGGACTCTACCTACAGTCAGTTGTAAGTGACTATAGGTAGAGAGTCAACTTAAAAATGTATCTAAGGGGTGGTTTAGGATAAGTACAAGCTTGAATACAAGTAAAAATAGTGTGAGATAGACATAAGTAAATATATAAATATTTTAAACATTTATTATAATCTTTATTCATGGAAGATATCCTATAAGTGTTCCTTTAAAGGCAAAAACACAGTTAGAAATGGTATATAATCTTGACTAGTCAAGGTATGGGACAAAGTATCTAAGGAGTTGAGGTGTGTAAAAGAACTATAATTCCTTAATGATGATCATGAAAACCTTAATAGTCTCTTGGTAGTGGAGAAAAAATAAAGGATGGGCTTAAATTATGAAATGCAGTCTAAAGCATATTCCCTACACACAGTCCTTGCCTAACTCGTTTGCCTTGGAACTTGAGGCCTTTGGAGGGTCAAATGACCTAGTAGAGAGTTAAAAATTTTTGTAGAGAACACTTATAACTTGGATAATATTTTAAGATACTCACAGTTTTCTAGGTAAAGAGTGGAGTGACATCTATTTTGTCTTAGACAGAGGACACTCCCCTCATGCATAAAACTGGCAAGTTTTGGGGGAAAAGGGATGAAGAGTGATAAAGTATCCATTTAGACATGGAAATAGGGTTTTTTAAGTTATAAAACATATAATAAAACATGAAAATAATTATTTATAATAATGGAACTAAACATAAGGGTCTAGACCTCCAAAAGTGCAGACAAGCTCATGAAACATGGTTATGTCGAGAATCCAAACAAGAGCTAACTCTCACTTTTGGATCTAAGTGAGATTTAAAATTAGTTAGATCATGTTTTTAGGATAATAAAATATATTTATGGAATATTTTAATGTATTTAATCCATCAAAATGTCATTCTAGGCTATAAAGTATAGACAAGGTTTAGGCCAAAGCCAAATGAAGAGTCATTCATACTTATAGCCTTAGGTAGGACTTATAACTATTTTGGAAATGTTTTTATGGTGAATTAAGAAGTTTTAAATATTTTATAGTGCAAATTAAACCACAAGGAATCCATTTTTGGCCCAAAATCAATATTAGGCTTGTGTAAAAAGTGAAAATAAGCTCAATAGGCTAACTTGGAATGCTCACATTTCCTTGAAGGATTTGCATGGACACCTAAGAGGTTTGGAGAAGTTAATTAGGTCATTTAAAAACCATATTGTGTATTATTTTTATAAATTAAATGTGAAATCTTTATGAATGAACCTTAAGAGGTCAAACTACTCAAAATCCTTGCTAAACCCTTAGAAGGACCAGTTTGGAGAAAGGGAGTTAGAAAGATAATATAATGGACTAGTTTGACCATAATATTGATTGTAATTTGAAAAGGGCTCCCTCAAGATACTCCCCATGTTTTTTTGTTGTATGAAATTATACATATAGGGTATAAAACAAGGTTTTATTGACAATTTTGTGAATTGTGTAGGTTCTAGGAAGAGTTTGAAGATGAAAAAAACTTTGGGAGAAATATTAAGAATTGTGATAAATCTCCATGTTCATTTAATTATTAATAAAAACTATTAAGTTCCTAAATAAGAGCTCTCATCTTAGCTAGTCAAAATTGGCAAAGTAGACATAGTGGTAATAAGGGTGGAAAACTTCAAGTATACTAATTTTAAGGTGTTCTTGATGCCTCTAAGCCCATGGAGGGTCTTAAAACATGTCATACACTACCTTTTATGGATTTGCATGGAAACATTATGCCTTTTGGGAGGCCACATGTGTAGGGTGTATGAAGAAATAGTTTTTTAGACTGCAGATGATGATGGCTCACTTATAGATGATTATAGAAGACCAATACTACAACCAATACATGGAAATTTATGTCTAAATGATTCCCCTTAATTCAAATCATTGAAAATGTTCTTTGTCAGATATGAGATATTAAAGAAGCTCAGATCATGAAGGCAGTTTTTTTGAGCTAGTTAAGAGGATTTTATGCCACTTTATAAGAGTTTGATGACTTGGATGGACACTTTTACTTCATGACCTTGCATGGTTCATCCCATATATTCTTCTCATGCACAAGTAACTGATTCTCTTAGCTTGACAACTTTCCTTATGACCCTAAGACTTCTCTCTTCTCCTTTCTCTCTCAAGTCTATAAGAACTAGCCATTTTGGCTATTGTAACTTATGCTCTAGCTGAGTATGGTGAAACCCTACTCATTTACATACAATTTAATTAATAAGACTACTTATTTTTACCTTTTTATGACTATTTTTAGTGTGTTTTACTTAAATGTTGGATATTGCTTACTGAAGACTATGGATTCCTTAGCATGTTGTTTCATTCTTGCATCCTATTTGTAGTTAGAAAGCTTCTTCTTGTAGGGCATGTGAAGTCTTCTAGGAAATGTCAAGGAATGAATGAGTTATTTTATTCACTAGTGCCATTTAAGGCCTCTTGTCTATTCCTCCTAGCTTTGAGCATTCATCTATAACCTCATAATGTAATATTGATGTGAGAAGATGTAGATTGAAGAAGTGTATGTTTGGTTTGTTCTTTGTTCTCATGTGTAACATGCAACTGGTTGGAAGTCATCAATATATTTGGTTTATCACCTCCCTTAATATATTTTAATTTCAATTATCTCTCTCCCTTTTCCCACCAAATATATTGAAATGAAGATAGTGTAGCACTTTGGAAAAGGGAGAGAGATAATTAAGATAGTGTAGTTATGATCCAAAGTGCTACACCAAGGGAGCTAGCCCTATCTAGAGATTCACCTCATCTTTAGGCTACCCAAAAAGATAGAGGTGTTTCTATTGTTACACTTGGATGAGGAGAGAATAATCATCTTCTCAAAGGGTGCAAATCCAAGTGATAAAAATTATGTCTATGAAATGGTGTATATGTTATCTTATCAGTGGATTTCCTGATTGCTCATTACCCAGAACATGGTTGTGATACTTTAGAGAGACTTTACTCATTGAAATTAGAATTATTTCCAATAAAGCTACATGGAAAAACTAAATGATGAATGAATAATTTTTATAGCTTGAGAAAATTATCTAATGGAGTAGAAGAGATGCCAACCCAAATAATTATAGACACATTGGTTGAACTAAATGACATTTATTTGGTAATATGAAAACATTATTTGGTTTTAGGTTGCTTTATTTAATTATTTAAGTGATTATCATTTTTGACATGAACTTGGATACAAGAAATTCTTGGCACTTTGCATCAAATGCAAGATGTTAATGTTACTGAACCTGGACATCAGTCTCCCCTTGTTGAAAATGTTAGTACCATAAATTGATTGTATTCAATTTTTAACCATTTTATTGATGTGATCGATCATGATTTAAAATTTTAATTGGTTAATCATTTTAATATAAAATGTGGAGCATGATAATCATGCTAAACCTAGGGTAATATTTCACAAGTTCCTCCAAAAACATCAATAAGAAAGGGAATAACAGGGGAAGATGGTAATTTTTTATTAATCTATTATATTTAATTGTATATATTATTTTATTCAATTATAAATTATCATTATAAATAGTGCATTAATTTTATAATGAAATAATGGTAGGAAGTATATTTGCATTACTCCCATTGGTAGGGAGAGTATAAAAATTGAATGGATGAAACCATGTTCTGTAACATTCATTTGTGCTCCTTCCAGAAAGAAGGTAATATGAGATAATGAAATAGGTGGGGTTTAAAAGTTTATGAAATTGGTATGAAACTTGATAATGATCATCAATTTTTTATTTTACATGCAAAATAACCTATTATTATCTCTAACGAAGGAAATAAATCATTCAATTAATTAGAGGATGAGGATTATCTAAATTATGGCATTGAAAATGATTACTATAATATAAGGTTGATTCTTCTTTCATGTTCTTCTATTTTTAATTCACACATATATCTTATTATATACCTATTTGAGATTTCTAATTTTTACACTTATTTATAAGGTAAACATTGATAGTGAGGATGGGTGCACACCTATTTTTTTAGAGGATGAGGACTTTGTAAATTAATAGCTACTAAAAGATTCATCGGTAACCTCTCCACATGAACATGGGCCTAGTCATAAGGAGAAGGTAATATGTTAGGATTTGGGAGTGTTTTTTTATGTCGTATGAAATGTGATTGTGATATTGTTTTATTAATTTTACCTACATACAAACCTAGACCATCCCTTGAATTAAGATAAAAATAATGGAATGTATGACCTGTACAATGTATGTTCATGGATGCATCCATAGACATAAGGATAATGTAATATGTTAGGATTTTCATGTGTTTATTTAATTCATATAAAACATGATTCTGATATATTTTTTTATTAATTTTACCTATATAAGCACACTTTATCCTCCCTCGTAGGAAGAGAAAAATAATGGAACATGGGCATCCTTAACAAGACTAGGTAGAATTTGTGAACTAAGAATTTGATGATGAAGGGGAGATTAGTACTATGTTAGTGGATAAATCAAATCAAAAGCACACTAAACTAACACCTTCTTGCCTAGTTACTAGAATGAGCTTAATAAAATAAATAAATGAAAATCACAACTAAAAAGTAAGGAAAAATAAGAATCTGTCACCTTCCTTGGATGATCCAAATGCTTTATTGTAGTGGCTTTCTCAATTTGTGCTCATGACGTCTACATTAATGGATGCTTGACTACATCCATCTCTCCTTGGCACCTTGCTTAGCTTTGGCTTCAATATTTTGGCATCATAACTTTGACATGTGAGAGAATTTTGGAATAAATTTAGCATGTTAATTTTTCACAAGTTAAGCTTCTTGAAGATATTTGAGAATAATAGCTTTGCACCAAAAGAGCTTAAAAATTATGTTCATGGTCTCTTTATTTATAGATTTTGGAAAACAGCTAGAATCAAACTGAACTATCCATCTCAAGATTGAGATGTGTGGCTAAGGATTAATATAATTATGTAATTAAGAATATATAAATAAGCTCATAAATATTTGGGATAGAGGATACATTAAGAGGTATGGAGGGCATTGATAAGGCATGGATGATCTTAACGAGGCATGGGAGGTATGAATCCTGATATTTGTGGCATTTATGGCCTAGGGATGTATTCCAAAGAAATGATGTCACTTGATAATGTAGATATTAAATATTTATTTATAAAAACAAGTATTCAACAAGTTTCCATGGAATTATTAATTAGGCTCTAATTTGGTTTAATTAACTCTTAATCATGATCAAGCACTTTGTATACAAATTGATCAGAATGCCTTGTTATTAGTGTAAAATTTGACTAGATTGGAATTGGAAGTAAATGTCAAATGTGTTAGATCCTTTATTCTATTTAGGATGTTACCAACACCAAATAACAAAGGCACATGTCTCATGCAATATATTTGATATAAAAGAGCAATCCAGAGCACCCAGGTGCAAAATCAACATTTTGACTCAGAATGATCTGATCAAAGTTAGGTAGCACATAAATTACATTGCCCCATTTAGTGGTACCCTAGCCAAAATTGGCACTTGACTATATCAGGTTCAAAAATTTTAATGAGATTTAGTGTTTTTAGGCCAAATTGTGCATTTTAGTGGAAATCCATCAAAAGATTGATTGGAGGTTATCAATGGATAGATTTAGGTGTCTAAAATTTTCCCCTATTTGAGAATATGTTGTAAACTATAGGCAAAGTAATGTATTCTCAAATAATGAGAGATGGCTTATATGCTAAAAGGAAGATGATGATTGAATAATAAGCTCTAAAGAGTGTTTGGGACACCTATGATGGTGCCCCCTTAAGGGAGTGGCTATCACATATGTGGATGGATGGTCCCTCAAAAATAATCACGAAGAAAAGTGGGATTAACCTATGGTTGAGAGTAATACAAATGAGAAAATTCTTGCATGCATTGATTTAAAAAGATTATTGATTTTCCCAAAGGTAGTTATAATCAGGAATAAAAGTCAAAATAATGATTTGCCTATAGGCAATTATAATCATATGATGGTGCCCTAGTTAGGGCTGATTAGCAAGCATAACTCAAGGATATAACTCAAAATATAGATTAAATATGAGCAAGTGAAAATGTAGATGTGATGGTCTAATGACTAAAGAAGCCATAAAAAACTAGGCATATGAGGATGTAAAGGGATGGATAGAAGAATAATATTGATCAATAGAAAAGAGTTTGTTGTACCTACTAATGAGGAGATGCTCATCCTAAATAGTAATGTTACAAATAGTATGGTCAATGGGTTGATTTGATCAAGGGTGGGATGGAAGGATTTGTCAAGGTGCTAAGGAGAAACTTCTATGGCTCCATTGATTGTAGACCTTATTGAAGCAAATTTTTGTTGTAGCATGTGATGGTAGGCTTCATGATAAAACACCATGAAGACTTGGCCAAAATATATGTAAGGACTGACTCCTGATCTAATAAACACTCAAAAATAATGCCCCAATGATAAAAACCATGACGATAATGTTGACATATGAATATGGATGGACTCAAGAATAATGTGTGTAAGGAATCACCCAATGAACACATATAGACTAAGTTGAGGCAACATCACTGAAATCAAAAAAATAGGCAAGTAAATAAATAAACAAATAAATATAAAAACAAACAAACAAATAAATAGAAATCCTAAAAATAAAAGCAAAAGAAAGCATCCTAATAATGACCATGCCCCATTAAGGTATATCAAGGATAAATAAATAGGCTTAGATAGGACAAATATTTTTTGTTATTTTCAAATATTTGAATGTTTTTGGCATTTTGAGGTATCTTAACTTGTTAGAGAATGCTAAGATACCTACTCACAAAATGGTGAGAGAGTTTGGCTTATATTGCTCACAAAATGGCAAGAGCATATGGAAAAGGTGACTAAGATGACCTCAAAATGAATTGAGCATGACCTACATAGTCCCAAAATGACCTTAAGTCTTAGTAATTCCATACACACAAAAGGTGAAGAAAAATTAACTAGGTCCCAACTTCTCAAATCTAGAAAATGACCAGGCAAATAAAAATAGTGATGGTAAGGTAATGTGGCAATGCATGGTAAACAAGTGTTTCCCTTTGTTTACCCATAGATAGTTATAACTAAGATACAATGGAATAGGTCAATTATACTAATTTTGCCATAGGTGGTTATAATTAATAGAAAGATTAATGAGACATTGATTTGCCCATAGGCAGTTATAATCAGGCTCACATAAATAAACTTGATACATGATGGAAAATGAAAGATATATTTCTAGATCAAATATCACACTACTTTCATAGACTGTCATTATAAACACGAATTTGATTGATTGTTGAAACTTGATCAAAATTCCCCCATAAAAAGTGCAGGAAGAACCAAAAGAACCAAGATCAAAATAGAATTAGATAGGATGACTAAACATAGGATTTGTTCTAGATAGGAATGGATTGATAAGATGAAATTGCATTACTCAGGGTAATTATGGGTTTGGATAAAATTGGATAAAAATGGTAAGAAGGTTTCTCCCAAGTGATAGGGTGATTGGCAAGATATATGATAATGGAAAATAAGATATGTAATAACAACAATGGCATGGCAATGTGAAATGGTATGGTACATGTTTTTGACCTAGCTATGGTTTTTGATTTTTTTGTTCCTACTGATGGGAAGATGCACATCCTAATCAATAAATGATAGAAATAGAATACTTGATAATGTTAATTTCTATCCCACACCTTGTCTAAATAGCTACTTCCTCAAGAACTACCTAAAAATTTGGATGTTAAGAATGCTTTTGTGATCTTCATTGCTTATTGATTTTGATTCCTTCAAACATTGAGACAAGGTTTCTTTTTAGCCTCTACAAAGGAAAGTGTGAACATAGATGATAAACAAGGAAAAATAATCAATGGTAGGATTGATTATGAAATGGAATGGTAGATGATAATAAAATGGGTAATGGTTGGGAAACAAATGAAGATTAGGACTTACAATCACACATAATGTTGTTGATGCTAGATTTAACATAAATTTAACCTCTAAAGATGTTCTTGCTAAGACCACCAATTTTCTCTATTATTTGATCTTGTGCGTAGCTACCATCTGAGTAGGCTATAGATTGGAAGCTATTTCTATTTGATATTTAATATTATCTTCATTAAGTAGTGAAGAACTTTTGTCCTCAGCTATTGGTGCCTCTATGAAATTTTCACCAATGAAGTTGTTTTGATTGCCTTGTAGCACCTCTGAGAAGGTTTCATTAATGAACATTGGATTTTGATTTGGATTTTCTTCTAGCACTTCTAAAAACTTCTCACTAGAAGATGTTGAGTTTGAACGTTGATTTTCCCTTATCAAATCCAGAAAGGTTTCACTAGGACAGTATTATTTGTCTGCATGAATGTGGTCTTAGCCTCCTTGCTCTTATTCAATTTCTATGTCACCAAAGTGTGATTCTATCAGTCTCAAGTGACACTTATGGGAGGTGGAATGTCAATAATATGGTTATGTTGGTTGATGGTAATGGCCTATGGAATGGTAATGGAATGGGAAGAGGCTACATAATCCTCATAGAATATACTAGGAAAACTTGTGTTAAAGTTTAAGTAATCATCCTCAAAAATAATATAAGGATCACAAATGTATTCAAACTAATTTATGAGGCATGGATAAACAATGTTGTAACAAACACAAACATATTATTCTTCTAAATCTAATTCTAACTCAAGGGAATCTAAATCTGATGTTGAGACTGATGTTAATTCTAATTCTGATGCTCAATCTAATGTTAGTTTAAGAATAGATCCCAAATATAACTTTGATTATTCATCTATTGGGTACTCTATTACAATGATGTCTTGTTGGATATTTGGTATTGGATAAGTAATGGCCTGTGATGGCATAATGGGCTCCATAAAGAGTAGTTTGTTAAAGTAAGACTCCTTTACAATGGTAAAAATTTGAAGAGACAACTCCTTAGAGACTAGCTTGTCAATAGGAGGTTCTTGAAAAATAAGCATATCGTTAAGGCAATGATTTTCCTAAAGGTAGTTATAATCGTTAAGAAGTAACTCAACAAAGATTGGCTTGTCAAAGTGAGATTCCTTGATAATTAGTATAGGATCAATAGTTAATTCATCATAGGTTGACTTATCACAAGTGATTGGTTTGAAAAAAATATCTCAAATTAGTTGGTTTTCTTGGCCATAGTTTCTAATGACTTAGAAAATACCAATTTTAAACACAGCTTGGTCTTGAAATGATTGGATGGGTTGAGGTTTAGATGGAATTGGTACTAGACAAGGAATGGCCTATGGTTTTATAAAGTGGGGAACTATTGGCAATGGATGAAGAATGATCAGGGGTTAGATAATGCTAGGGCATTAGGTAGCATGATTACTCACTTGAGCCAAAAGATAAAGTCTTGAAATGGTAATGATAGGGTGTTGTGGAGCATGATTGCTCACAAAATCCAAAGGACAAGGTCCTAAAATGATAATAGGGCATTATGGAATTTGATTTTTCACACAAACTAATGCATCTAAGTCCTCCTCATAAACCATATCATCCCAATCTTGAGTTGGATCATAAGCTAGTTTTTGACCATGTTCCATGTAGTGATTATCATAAAGAGGGTACGGATTCATATCCCAAATAACATTATTTGTATTTGAGTATTTAAAGTCCTCCTCATAAACCATATCATCCCAATTGGTAATTTAATTTGGATTTTACGGTTTTTGACTATGTTTCCCATATATATTATTGTAGGGAGAATAATAAAACTCCTTAGCAAAACCTTCTCTATATGGGTTCTTAGTGGGATTATGTTTGGCCATTATGTATAATTTGGATTGTACATGACTCTACCATAAGTGTATCTAGACATATCTACATAAATGATGAAAGCTCTAAAATAAAAAGGCTTAGAGTTATGCAAATTATAAAAACTATGTCTAAAGGACAAATGTTTCAAACTTGGTCTAACTTGGTTGAAGGTGGAGTTATATGTCTAATGTGGTCTAAAAGTGGAGCTATATCTCCAAAAATATTTGTGTTAAGTCTTGGCATAAAATAGTCTAACATTAAATGTCTAATGTCAAATGCCATATGCACAAAAGGTCAAGCATCTAAATAAAAACTAGCATGTTAAAGGTCTAGGCCAATGTGTTACAAACAAGGTCTAAACTAAGAAAGGAAAAAGAGCCACTAGGTCTTTTATCTAAACATAGAGTCCAAAGCTAGGCTCAAACAAGCTATGCTAGGACTTTTGGCCAAATGGTGTCAAACGATGGACTTGAAAAATAGGCATGATGTGATTTGATTTAATCTACCAAGTTTAGAAACAACTTTGACATAAACTTGGCACATAAAATCAAACATAAACATGATCAGTTGGCATAAGGCATTAGGGAAAAGGCTCTTTGAATAAAGGTTGTGTTCTCCCAAATAAGGACACAAACAATGATGAGGATAGGCATTTGAACAAACAAACCATCAATAGTTTTCAAATTTGGGTTATCGATTAACTAAAGTTATGCAACCCAAAAGAGAAAGATCTATGTATCATCTGCATGAATTAAAGCCTAAATAAAAATCAATCAATGTTTGAATCCAAAATTGACAAGGTTAATTGAAAAATCAATGCTGAAAATTAAGATTATACCAAACAAGCTAGATAAAATTGGATAGTATGACGACACATAAATGAGGTCCAAATGGTTAATGTGACATGGTTTGAAAAAAATGGTTTTTGGTGTAATGGTAAACAAGTCTTGAAATAAATTGAGTAGCCTAATGGTGTAAGCATGCTTGAATGATGTGATCCATGTTATGTTTCAATAGACTTAAAGGAAAAAATGGTTTGACATGACTTGGGTAGCATAACAATACCCTTCTCAACTCAAATACATGGTTTATGAACAAAAAAACAAGTTTTAGTCTCAAAGCATACCAAGCAAAAAAAATATAAGTGACCAAATGCAACTAAGCATAGTCATCCAAATTCTAGCAAGGGTATGATAATTTGGGGTTGACTAAACTAGCATGTTTTTGAATGTTTATATGGGGATCAATTGCACAATGATTTTAACATTCAATGATGTAAACAAAGGCATGAAAATTCGGTGTTTGTATCACTTGGCTTGTTTCAAAAAGGTCTAATCCTTTTTGCAACCACTACATCCAATTGTTCACTTAGTGTATCATAATGTCCAAAGCGCAGATACATACCATGTGAAACTCCATCACTAGAAGGTGGTTTAACCACTTAAACCTTTTGGTCCTAGTGAGAGTGGGTGAAGTCAATGTCAGGAGATGAAACCCCAGGTCAAAGCTTCCCTAAATAACTTGTGGGAGGTAATGAATTCCTCCTCACAAGCCAAATTTGCATGAGATACAAATCATAAAATAAAAATACTTTAGGGTCGTGTCAAGGTCACCCAATATTATTGTGATTTTTTGGGGAGTGCTTTAAGTGACTTCCTTTTTATGCCTTGGACTTCGATTTTTGTAGTAGGAATGGCACTTTTGATTCCAAGTGTTCTCTAAAGGGGATAAGTGGAAGATCATACACATGGCATCCCTCTCTTTTCCAAACAAAATAGATCAAACAACTAATTGAATACAAAAATCTTGGAAAGGTGAGTTCATTTTTAAGCACTAAATTGAAAGATTGGGTGGTGTTTTTTTGACCCCTTGGTCTTAAGTTTTAACTTTGAAAGCTTAACTTATCAAAAAATTTACTTAATAACCTAATTTTTTTATTAATCACTAAAAAAATATTCCTAATTCATTTTAAAATCATGCCAAATATGTCTTAATAACATGTTTTAACAAATTTTAAGTCCACTGGTTACCTGTCTACCCTTAAGGCATCACCCCAAAAACAAATATGTTAGATTAGAAACATTTAAAGATATTTTAAAATTTTTGTGAAAAATATATGTAAATTGAAGATAATCTAATATCATATTTTGAAAATTTGGAAGAAAACATGTGGTTTAAAAAAAAATCAAAAACAGAGCCCATATGACCATAAACCAAGAATTTTAAAATGGCCTATTAGCTCTCAGGTTTGTTAAAAAAACACAACAACCATTGACAATTATACCTAACCATTGATGTTTATACTTTACCATTGATGGTTATACCTAACCATTTATAGTTGAAAATAATTATCAGTGGTTGCACTAACCGTTGGTGGTTACACTAACCATTGGTGGTTGCATTGACCATTAATAGTTGACTGTGTAAACCTATGACAAAGAAAAACAACAACACAAAGTTAGAAAATCAAATTGCAAGAGTTTTAATAATCCAAATGAATATTTTAAAGTTGGATAATAATATTCTTCATGTGTGGGATTCATCTTATCCCACTAGGCATGCCATTATGTGAACTAGGAATTTGATGATAAAGTGGAGATTAGTATTGTGTTAGTGGATAAATCAAATCAAAAGCACAGTAAACTAACACTTTCATGCCTAGTTACTAGGGTGAGATTAATTTTTTAAAAAAATCAAAATCAAAACTAAAAAGTAAGGAAAAACAAGAATCCTTCACCTTCCTTGGATGCTCTAAATGCTTTGTTGTAGTGGCTTGATCGGTTTATGCTCATGAAGTTTTCATCAATGGAAGCTTGGCACCTTGCTTGGCTTTGGCTTCAATATTTTGACATCATAACTTTGGCATGTGAAAGATTTTTGGAATCAATTTAGCATGGTAAAATTTCACATATTAAGCTTGTTAAATATATTTTAGCATAATAACTTTTCACCAAAATAGCTTAGAAATGATGTTCATGGCTTATCTATTTATAGATTTTGGAAAATGGCTATAATCAACCTAAACCATCCATCTCAAGATTGAGATGTGTGGCTAAGGATTAATCCAATTATTTAATCAATAATCCATAATTAGGTTCATCAATATTTGGGATAGAGGAGAAATTAAGAGGCATGGAGGGCATCGATGAGGTATGAAGGGTCTTAATGAGGCATGGGATGCATGAATCCTGATATTTATGGCATTTATGGCCTAGGGATGTCTTCCCAAGAAATGATGTCGCCTGATGATGTAGATATTCAATATTTATTTCTAGAAATAAGTATTCAAAAAGTTTTCATGGAATTCTTAATTAGCCTCTAATTTTGTTTAATTAGCTCTTAAGCATGATTAAGTACTTTGCACATAAATTACTCAAATTGACTAGAATGCCTTGTTATTGGTCTAAAATTTGAATAGATTGAAATTGGAAGTCAATGTTAGATGCATTGGATCTATTATCCCATTTAGGATGTTACCAACACCAAATAATAAGGGCATGTGTCTCATGTAATCAATTTGATAGAAAAGAGCAATCTAGAACACTTAGGTGCAAAATTGGCATTTTGACTCTAAATGATCTGATCAAAGTTAGCTGGCTCATAAATTACATTATCTCATTTAGTGATACCCTAGCCAAAATTGGCACTTGACTATATCAGGTTCAAATATTTTAATGTACTTTAGTGTTTTTAGGCTAAATTATGCATTTTAGTGGAAATTAGTCAAAACCCTGGTTGGATGTTATCAATGGCCATATTTAGGTGTCTGTAGAATGTGGTAAGTGTGAGTTTTTAAAGTGATACAAAGAAAGATTTGATCTTCTTATTGTGATTTTACTTTCATAGGAACATGTTACCATATCTAAGAAGTAAGGGACTCACATATCTCATGAGCATGAAGATGATGTCAAATTTCAGTTGCTATAAGATTTTTTTAGCAACATGGCATGCTTTATGAATTGTACAAGGGTAAGTATCCCATGATTTTTATATTTTCAATTTGGATATATATCCTATGATTTTGATATTGGAAATGCTTATTTAATTTGGAACTTTTGATGTGTGTAGATTATGTTTGAGTATGAGGAGCGTGGTTACAATATTATTTAGGAGTTTGGATACACAAAACAATTTTATTGTATTAAACCAAAATGTATTACATTGTATGAGGGTAGGAATAAATTTTGGTCAAAACCATATTTTAATTCACACTATGATGAAATTCAAATATTCCCTCACATTCTAGATTATCAACCACCGAGGCATAAAATCAAGAGAAGACATTTAAGATTTTTTGAATGAAATTTGCAGAAATAATTTTATGAGATGTGAAGACATAGGAAACTTGCTAAAAAAAACATGTTTATGACTCTGATGATTTGATCCCTAAAGTTTTGGCAACCATAGAAGAAAAAATCAAGATATACAATTCTTAAGAAAATAAATAGATAAGGAGGTGCGAGATTTTAAAGTAGAAGGAATTTGCAAAAGTAAGTGACACATTGTGTTTTCCATTATACTCATTCCTTCACCAATCCATTCATATCTTGTGCTTATATGAGTTATGAGACTTTCTATAAAAATAAATTCCTTGGCTACAAATAATAATGTGAATGGGAGAAGATGAGAGTTGAAGGAGAAGGTATGCTTTTTTTCCCCTCAGTTTGTCAGTCACTCTTGATCTTGAATCAAATAATTGTGGTTTTTATTTTTTTATTTATGAAAGTAATTATATTCAAAAAAATTTAATATCATGACAAAATATGGTTCAACACAAAATGAGGAGTGAAAGAGGATAAGAAAATTTTGAAGAAATGTTCATTTCAATTTGTAGAGATTCACTATGTTTTTGTCATACATCATGTCAAATGTTATGACATATTGAAGATAGTGGAAATGTGATATCAAATCTTATATTATAAATGGTTTGGTTCAATATTATGAGACTTTTCCCATAAGGTAACTATATGTAGACATTTATCTTCATTAAATAAAAAGTGTCATCTGCACATTACAAATATGTTATCATCATGTGATATGACTGTAACATGCATATAAGGGTCAAAAAAGTAATTATATCTTCAAATGTAGATTAATATGTGTGTTAATTGACCCCAAAAATGTTGATTAACTACAAATACTAGTATTATAATTTGTTTCATTGGTTTTATCTTATGACGTAGGTGTCCTATCCAAACTATGTTGAGAATTTGAAGCTATCTTATGTTCTGGTTTCATTTAGGGTCACATGTCTATGGTAAGCATTAATTTGAATCAAGTAGATAAGGTTTGAAAGGAATATTATAGACACCAAATATTTTATTTCTATTATTTAAAAGAATTTAAACATAGAAATTTCCTTATGTATGCCCAAATTTTGTACACATCAGATCGGAGATATGGATTTAATTTCTTTATGATGGAGTTATCAAAAATTTTAGATGTTAACTTCTTCTGGTATGAGATATGCCTTTGATTTAAAATATTTATGAGGTAAGTCACATAGTTTCCCATATGAAAAAGTTCTTTAAGATGGATTTGTTATTGAATCATTTTTATTTACATTCAAATCAATGAATTGCATGGGATTTCAAAATTTGTTAACATTATTAATTATATATGTGATGGAACTTCAAGCTTGACTTCTCAACATCATTTTTGGGAATTTATAACTTTAATCTCTATTGACTATTTAAAATACTTTGCCCCAATTTTATAAATGGTGGAAGCTAAGATATTTTTTTATATTCATGACATCTTTAGACTTAAGGTTTTTGTAAAGTCTCTCAATTTTCTAAGAGTAAAAACATTCGTGGGGAGTTGAGAGATCAAATTATTAAATTTAAGGAGATGAAACAAGAGTATAAATATTTATTAAACCTAATAAAATAGAATAATAATAAGCTTAGAGGTACTCAAGATGAGATAATTTGGAGAGCCTTTGAGAAATAATGAAAGTATCATGTCCAGGAGGGTTATGCCATGCTTATGTTATAAAATTATGCTTACTAAGGGCAACATTTGGGAGAATCTATAGAGTGTTAAATCAATTCAAAAAATCTATTTATTCATATGAAATCTCTCCCATAAAGCCCTAGTCATGTGCTTAGTGGAAGAAAGAGGATGAATATAGGAATCATCTTTTTAACCATTGTGAATCATAATGTTGTTGATAAAAGTTAATAGAGGTTTCATATTATCTAGCTATTTTCTAACTAAGGTAGAAGAAAGGCTTATTTAGGTTATTGGGTTCTCATAATTATATCTAAAATTTATGTTTGTCTATTTACTAATTATCCTAGAAGAAATTTTTATTGAGGTTATTAGGATCTCATAATTATATTTAAAAGTTGTACATAAAGGAAAACCTCATAAATTCAAATGTAAAATTATTTTAATGTTCATCATTTAATTATGATTTGAACTCTAGCCAAATATTCATTTTATATCAGTAATTTTTATGCATAAATTAAATTATATTCATCCATTCACCTAGGATAAACACTTTCTATCCTATCCATTGTAGCACCACCCTAGTTAGTTTGACTATGTCTCCCACTTTATGGATGATTAAAATAGCTCTACTTGGTAAGAATTTAAAAGATGTTGCATTATGTATTATTATCACTTAGATTGGTGGCTTTTTTCTTGCCACTATGGTTCCATGGCACATACAACCATGTTATATACTAGAGACAATGAATTGAATTGTCATAATTTTTTTTAAATTAATTATTAATTTACCTTGTGCCTTTTACATGATCTATGCCCTAGTCATGTACCATATAAAAGTGCCACATGTGTATAGATTATAATTAAATTTACTGGGGCTTCATTCATCTTGTCATGTAACAATTACTTGTTACATTCATATTCAAAGGCTGAGTGTGCAAGTCATAATGAAAATTCACTATTATAAAATGGAATAACAATAAAAAAGTGATCATGATAAACACACCTCTACTCCCATGAATTTATTCATTTATTCATTTCCTCTCAGTATAAATTCATAACAACATCATAAAAGCTACAAGGATGATTATATAGTCACAACAACATCGTCAAAGATGAAAGGAATTTTATCCACTTTCTTAGAGGTAAGGGAAAACTCACAACCTTTACATTCTTTGTAATGGTCTACATAGATCAAGTATATATATTCACTGGTTGTATAACACCCTTTATTACAATCTGTATAATACCGTACATATTTATTACCTATATAATACCCTTTAAATTCTATGTAATTGTCAACTATGATCCATCTCACTACAGAAAGCAAAGGAACCAATGTACCATCAGTTTAAATAATAGTCTACTTTTTTCCATCTTATTGCAATTTGTATAAAGCCCTACATCTTACTTGTCTATATAATACCCTTTAACATATATGTAATTATCTATTGTTGTCCATATTTGGTTTCAATGTAAGTGGTCCACTTATTAATTCAAGTTTACTAAAATATATTCTTGAAAATAGATATTTTATCAAAAGACACTCTCAATGAACTTAAAGGAAAGGAAAGGAGATATATCTATGTAGTATGTATAATTCCCTACATCTTGCTTGTCTTTATAATACTTTTACATTATGTTTAATGGTCTACTATTGTGTATCTTGATACATAAAGGAAAGGAGACAAAGAACCAATAGTTTGTATAATGGTCTACTAGTCTACTATTTTCCATCTTATTGTAGTTTGTATAGTGCCCTAAACCTTTCTTGTTTGTATAATACCCTTTACATTATGTATAATGGTCTACTATTGTCCATCTTGATACATAAAGGAATGGAACTAATGAACCATTGGTTTATATAATGGTTTACTATTGTCCATCTTGTTATAGTCTATATAAAGTCATGCATCTTGATTATTTGTATCATATCCTTAACATTATGTTTAATGGTCACTATTTTCCATTTTGAGACAAATATTAGGAACTAATGAATCTCCATGTCATTATATTACAATATTTATGGTTGTTCAGTAATGGAAAAAAATAAGGATAAAAGGAAATGAACTAATGAAGGATAAAATATATGATTGTAATGATGGAAAGAGAAGAAGGCAAAGGAGATACAAAAGGAACTCAAAAATTTTGAATTTTAAATTGGGTGGGAAAACTAGAATAATAGTGAGGAGACTAATGAAAAGATAGGATAGGTTAATTAGAGTAAAAATGATAGCCTGGGGATCATCACGACTTCATATGATAAGACTCAATGGAATATCAAGGAAGTCATAAGGCCTACTAAGTCAAAGATCCATAATGGTTTAACTAATAACAAAAAGGCAAAACAATAGGGACCTCTTGGGACCTATTCATCAAATACACCTCCTCTACCTTAGGAAGATATGGTTTAGGGAAAACAATAGGTGGGATATAAACCTATCGGATCTCCACATCATTCCATTAGTTAAAAATAATGAGGTATATGTTTCTATCCTTAACTCCATGGTGGACCAATCAAATATGGACGTAGAAAAATCCATTTTGGCCAAATCAAATGGATTTCATCTGAACATAAACTCTTCTTGAAGTTGGGCTAATTTAAAATGGAAATCTAAAGGCCACTTCAAAGTGGTAGCTTTGACAAGGGATTTTTTATTGTTCAATTTTAACAATCAAGAAGGTTACTTCAAAGTCCTCTCATATGGACCATGGTTCATGGGTAAATCAATAATAACCATCAAATTTTGGAAGGACAAAAATAATCAAATTAGCTCTGCAATGGATGCTTTTTGGATGTGTGTTCTAGTTCTAGAACGTCCCCTAGAATATTGGCATCCAAATGTTATAATGGGTATTTTTAGAGCACTGAGTCAACCCATTGCCATCAATATAGTCACTCTGTCTTGAAGAAAGATGATGACATCTTGGTTCCATGTCTTCCTACCTACTAATAAACTACTATTTCATTATATTAAAATTAAATCCAAATATGGTGAATGGGTTCAACATATCAAATATGAGAATCAAACCATTATTTTCCCAAATGTAATGTCCCAAGCCATATACAAAAGGACTACCCCAAGAAAAATCAAGACCTAGTCACTCCTAAGATTAGACCCAAAAATTAGCCCCATCATCAAAACACAAAGTCATCTCTATCAAGATGAATGAACCTCCCTCAACAACAGCCAGATTGTCATCCTTGAGCCCCCTAAATATTTGACCTTCTGATAATGTTATTTCTCCATGTGATAAATCTAAATGTTTTTTTTCCCTCAAAATGACCCTAGTATTTCATCGATCCAAGATCCATAAATATCGATTGGCCCCTCCTAGACTTCTAAACCTAAATGCCCCTCCTTTAGGCTTTCTCCATCTATTTAGTTGGTGGTGATCATTCCCCCCAAATGTCCCACTCATATCATTAAGTGAAACCCTCCACTTTATATGTATTGATCCTTATTGGGTATTGATTACTCCTTAGTAGAGGCCCTTGTTTTCACTCCTACCTAATAGGGCCCATATTAGGACTACTCTCCCACTTCACTTTTGGAGGAGGTAGTGAAGGAATGAATAATGAAATCAAATTTCATTGAACTGGTTGAATCTCTAGTCCCCACTCCTATTCAATCTTACCCCTCTCTACCAAAAGAGGATTGTCTGAAGGAATTTGATCAAATGTTAAACCATATCACCTTTTTTTAGGTGACACAACATTTGGCTTGAAGGAGCCCTTTATTTGTTGCTTCAATTAGTAAAGAGGATCATATTTTTAGAGAGGAATAATTGGTAAAATCTCTTAAAAATAATATGGAGTTACCTAAGGATAAGGGACAATGTTCCACTAGTAAATCACCAATTCTAGAGGCCAATCAAGATGAAGTATTTACAACCCAATCCAAAAAATAAGAAAGGGAGAAATAAAACACATGTTAGAATCACCCCAAAACCAATAGGAATATCTCCTAGACTTGTAACTCACAGCATAGAAACAATGAAATATATTGCAAAGGGTTCTCAACAAATCCTTAAAATCACTAGAGATAATAAATAAAGGTCCTCACATAGAAATTTATGGGGTTAAATAACCCTAGAAATCAAAATACCCTGATCAACTTAATAAAAATAACTGATCCCATCATTATGATTGTTCAAAAAACTAAAATGTTTGAAGAGGCTCTAAGATTATGATCTGATAAAATATGAAGAAAGGCTAGTTTTGCATATTCTAATTCCAAGGTGACCTCAAGGGGATTAGCGGTATTCTAAAACCCAAAATTTTTAGTAAGGGATATACTAATGAAAAATAATGCTCATGTTTATATTATTTTTAGAGATGTACCTAGTAAAGATGAGTGGATACTATCTAACATATACACCCTAAATTCCAAAATTTCAAAGACAAAAATTATGGGAGGATATTCTTACATTTCATAAAACTTATGGGAGATGTAATTAGATTATGGATAGATATTTTAACACCCTAGTCATCCTAGGGGAAAGAAGGGGGGAACTATATTTCACAAAAAACTATGTTAGATCTCAATGATTTCCTTGCATGAGTGGGCCTCATTGATGTGGATCTCAAAAGAATTCCATATACCTAGTCTAATAGAAGGATTGGGGACAGTCTGATTCAAGTTTGCCTTGACCACATCTTGATCTATCTCAACTAGGATATTTCGTTTTCCAGTTATCTCTCCTCCTTACCGAGAATTGGTTCTAACCACAAACCTCTAGTTTTTGAAGGGGAAAGAATATCTAAAATAAAAAATATCCCTTTTAGATTTGAAAGTATGTGGTTATACCACCCAACTGAACGAATCAATAAAGGAATGGTGGAAATAACCTTTCTCAGGATCATATATGTATATTATGGTAAAAAACATAATTTTCTAAAGAATAATATGAAAATATGGATCAAATAAGTCTTTGGTAACATTTTTATCCAAAAAAACCTATGGGGAAGGAACTGATGATGACTGAAGAATTAACAACTTTGTAAGGAAATAACAAGACATTATACCTCAAATAAAAAGAAATTCTAAGCTAATTTCATAACCTTGAGACAAAAGAAGAGGCATACTAGTGCCAAGAATCTATATGTACTTGGATGAAGGAATGAGATAAGAACACCAAACTTTTTCAAAATTCTACAATCAAACATAGGAATGTGAACATAATTAATTATCTAGAACTATTAAATGACAACCTCAGCAAGGAAGAAGATGAGATTAATTATCACACAATTCAATTATTCAAAAAGCTATTAATGGAAGATGGGTCCTTTAATGAACAACTTGAAGACAAAACCTTGAGTAACTTTAATGAGGTCATTACATCTTCATATAATGCTACCTTACTTAAAACTCCATTGACAAATGAGGTTAAATGGATGGTATTTATTATGGAGGGGTTTGAGGCTCTGGATCTCAATGGTTTCCCTCCATTTTTATTACAAACATTTTGGGACATTGTCCATATAGAAGTTGAAGCAACTGTGAGGGAATTTTTCTACTCAGGTTCCTTATTAAGAGAAATGAATAACACCTTTCTAATTCTCATTCTAAAAATGCTAGGGTAAAATAACCTTCAATATTTTTAACCTATTAGCATATGAAATACCATATACAAGATTTACTTGGTCCTATAGGTAAAAAGGATTCAACCCCTTCTGGGTAAAGTGATCAGGGAATAATAGGGAGCCATCATCTCTATAAGACAAATAACTGATGGAATCATCACGGTTCATAAAGCCATACATTCCATCTCTAAATCTTCTAGACAAGGCATGTTTGTTAAAATTGACATGAACATAGCTTATGATTAGGTATCTTGGAGATTTTTCATGAAAATTTTTGAGAGATTGGGATTTAATAAGGAAATCATAAAAATTATTTTGAGTTGTGAATCCACACCAACATGTTCCATCTTGATTAATAAAATCTCCAAGGGTTACTTATTAGCCTCTATAAGGTTAAGATAGGGGGACCCTCTCTACCCTTATATTTTTATCATTGTGGTGGACACATTGGGGATAAGTCTTTAGAAGGCCCAATCTCAAGGCTATATCAATGGTATCTCAATGGCCCTCAACACCAACTCCATCACTCATGAATAATTTACTGATGACATGATCATATTTAGGGAAGCCTTGGTTTGTTATGCCCTTAACCATTGGTGTGTCTAAGGATATGTGTGTTTGACTTGTGGCTTACATACCTCTTTTATTTACTTGTTACATTTCTCTATGTTCTTAGATAGGTCAGTGTATGGAATAACCTTGGCTAAGTAGACTATATATAGGAGGTAGTGGTTAGTCTTTAATCATCATGTTAAGTATTTTTCTATTAGTGCATTGTTGTGGAGGTTTCCTCCTCTAAGTGGCTTTGCTATAATATCTAGTATTCTATTATGTTATCAATTATCACTATGTAATCTCTCATATTTGCTTATTTTGTGTAATATAAAATCATTCTATGTGACTATCTAAGTAATTTCATTACAAGTGGTATTAGAGCTTTGATTTGGGAAAGTTTCTTGTGGCATTTTTTTTCTAATCTAGGAAGGCATGGCTTTTAGGAGTAGTGAAAGTGAAAAAACATAACTTAAAATCTGGGAAGAATTAATTTTTTTGTCAGTGCAATATTGCTTGAAATGTCTTTTTGAAAAAAAAATATTTAAAATAAAAAAAAAATTGGATTTTTTTTTCCCATTGCACACTTGTAGTCATTGGATTTGTCTCAGTGAGATGATCATAATGGTATATTTTATCAGTACATTTTTTTGGTATCTAAAATTTTACTCTAGTGTGTAAAGGTAATCATTGGATTCATCTTGACAAGGTGATCACAATGGTACCATTTCTTTGTATACTTTTTTTCAGGGTCAAAACCCTCTTAGGGTTTATTTATGGTAGGTCCTTCAACTTGAGGAAGAAAAGGAACACCAGAAACTCCTAAGACTCCTTATGTCAATGACATAGAATCTAGAACTTTAGATATGGTTATTTCTTAGCTTCAAGAGGACATAAAAAACTTGGTGAGGCATGATGAATTTGTTGTAGTCCAAGATAATGTTTCAAGGATGCACAAAGAGATTAATGGAGTTCATAGTGAATTTTAGCATATCACTACATAATTGGCTACCCTCACATCTCAGTTTTAGCCTAACAACCCTCCACATTAGAATTTAAATCCTCATCTCAATAACTCCCATGTTGGTATGAAATTGATGTTGCTAAAAGTAGACATGGGTCTGTTCAATGGTAAGCATCAAACCCCTAGTTCTTAGAGGGTGATGCTAGTGTCCTTGTATATGGAACCTAAGTAATTAATTTGGTATTGCTAGTTATGTTCTCAAAATAAAAAGAATTGTGCTCCTATTACATGGACTATTTTTACTAAGGAGTTCATAGATTATTATCATAATAATGTCTTTGATAAATATTTTAGCCAATCAGCCAAGTTGTAACAAATGTGACTTGTGAAGGATTATATTCATCAATTTTAGAATCTCTCTTTACGGGTGTAAAATATCACTGAGAGAAATTTGATGGATCTATTTTTGGGTGGCCTCAAAATTTTCATCCAACACGAGGTTAAAATGTTTAGTCCAATATATGTATCAGAAGCTATCCTTAAGGCACACATGATAGAAGAAAAAGAGATGATCAAAAGGAAAAATTTCACTACTGATCATGATCACAACTTTCTAGCACCATCATTTCCATAGCCCACTAAATTAACAAAACAAAAAATTGAGTAGAAGTGAGCCAAATAGTTATGTTATGGTTGTGACAAAAAATGGAGAAAATGCCATCATTGTGCTAAAAAGAAGCTATTTTACATTAAAGGTGCCAATGATGATGAAGATGATGCAAAAGTACATGATGTAGATGGAAAAATTATTGAGGAGGAAAATAAATACTCTCAACCTACTATTTCATGCCATGCCTTGTTAGTTATTAGTACTCCATAAACTCTTAAGGTGATGGGTTTCCTTAAGAAACATAGGGTCACTATCTTGATTAATTCTAAGAGAACATACAACTTCATCCACAGTAAGTTGGTTACTCATTTAAACTATTTCATTTATCTAGCTCCAAAATTTTAGGTTATGATTGTAGATGGTGGTACTATCAACTGTTCTAGAAAATGTCATAGTATTAATTTGGCCATGGGAGACTACTTATTGGATTCTCATATGTTTTCTACTATAATGGGTGGATCTAATATTGTTCTAGGAGTCTAGTGGCTCACCACTTTAGGCACTATTGAGATGATTTTTCAATAATTATTCATGCATTTTCATTATAAAGAAAGGACATTTGAGCTAAGAGTATTAAATTATAAATCACCCCAACTTTTTAGCTCCCATCAAATGACAAAGATTCTCTGTAAGGGTGCTGAGGGATTTGTAGCTCACTTGTTTTCTATGGAAGCATAGCCAACTCATCCATCTCCACCTCTTCATCTACAATAAATAATTGATGCTCATTTTTTTATTTTTGGAGACATGCCAAAAGGACTTCCACCTAGCCACACACATGATCATTCTATCACACTTATTCCTGGAAGTACACCACCCAACATCAGGCCATACAAGTATCCTTATGTCCAAAAAAGTGAAATTGAAAAGATGGTACAAGAGATGTTGGATGTAGGAATAATTCACCATAGCCAAAGTGAATACTCTTCACCATTCATCATGGTGAGAAATAAAGATGACACTTGGAAGATGTGCCCTGACTATAGAGAAATCAACAAGTACACTATCAAAGATAAGTTTCCAATTCTTGTCATTGATGATTTGCTAGATGAATTGAATGGTGCTCTTTATTTTACCAAGTTAGATATGTGTTCTAGGTATCATCAAATTAGGATCTATGATGAATACATATCCAAAACCACTTTTAAGACTCATGAGGGCCATTATGAGTTTTTGGATATGCCTTTTGGCCTAACAAATGCACCATCTACTTTTTATAGTTTGATGAATACTATTTTTAATCCATTTTTGAGGAAATTTGTTTTGGTATTCTTTGATGATATCCTCATTTATATTAAAAGTTGGGTACACCATTTACAACATGTGAAATAAGTACTCTCCATTTTGGAGCAAAATAAATTGTATGCCAAAGCTTCCAAATGTACCTTTGGGGCTGGTGAGGTTGAATATCTAGGTCATTTGGTATCTTATGAAGGAGTGAAAGTGGATCCTAAAAAAATCCAAGCAATGGTGGACTAGCTAATTCCTAAGACACTCAAGCAACTTCAAAGATTTTTGGGGCTTACTAGTTACTATCATAGATTTGTTAAAAATTATGGTAGTATTATATGCCCACTTAACTCTTTCTTAGGCATTTGAACAATTGAAATTGGCTATGTGAATTACTCTAGTATTGGCCACTCTTAATTTTTATAAGACTTTTGTGGTTGAATGTGATGCATCTAGGTATGGTATGGGTGTTGTAATCATGCAAGAAGGTAGACCACTAGAATTTGAAAGTCATCAACTCAAGGGTAAAAATCAGCACAAGCCCATCTATGAGAATGAAATGATGGCCATTTTGCATGCAATCAAATAATGGAGACCTTATCTGATGGGTTGTTATTTTAAGGTAAAAATTGATCATGATAGTCTTAAATATTTTTAAGAACAAAGGTTTCCATCTAAAGAACAACAAATATGGATAACTAATATGCTAGGATATGATTTTGAAATAGTCTACAAAAAAGGCAAGGAAAATGTGGTGGCAGATGCATTATCCAAAAAAGATGAATTAGTTGAGGCATTACTATGTGCCATAATTATTTTATACGTAGATTGGCTAGAGGAGGCATGATCAAAATGGGAACATGATAGTACAGCTCATGATTTAATTCAAAATATTTAACAAGGTTTAGGTGGATTTGAAAAATTCACATGGAAAGGTAATGCATTATGGTATAAAAATAGATTGTACCTATGTAAGAATTCTCTTCTTAAACAAAAAATCCTTCAAGAACTTCATACAACTTGAATTTGGGGTCATTCAAGATTTTCAAAAACCTATCACAAGATCAAGTAGGATTTTTTTGGGAAGGTCTCAAAGTAGATGTCTAGAAATATGTTGTTGAATGTATGATCTGTCAATAGAATAAAGGTGAAACCATCAAAACTCTAGGTATTTTATAGCCTTTATCTATCGCTAGCCAGTTTTAGGAAGAGGTATCTATGGATTTATTTATAGGGTTACCAAGATCTGATGGTCAAAATTTTATCATGGTTGTTATAGATTATCTTAGTAAATATTCTCATTTTTGTTCATTATCCCAGCCATTTACTGCTAGTATAGTAGCTTCTACTTTTCTTAATACAGTTTAGAAACTGCATGGGACCCCTAAGATCATTGTTAGTGATAGAGATCCTATTTTTACTAGTAATTTTTGGACTGAGTTATTTACATGTTTAGGCACCCAATTGGCTCATAGTTCATCCTATCATCCTTGATTTGATGGACAAACTGAGGTAGTCAACAAATGTCTAGAAGGATATCTTCATTGTTTTGTTTCTAATAAATAGGATAAATGGGTTCATTGGCTACCATTTGTTGAATGGTGGTATAATAATTTTGTTTGTAGTTATTTCAAAATGTCTCCTTTGTGGCATTATATAGATACCACCCTCCCTCCATCACTTCAACCTTTAAGGTCCATCCTAAGGTTCATGCAGTTAAAGAACATATTCAGCATCAATAGGAGGTCCTTACAAGTTTGCATGAAAATTTAGTTATGGCCCAAAATCTCATGAAGCAACAAACAGATCAACATAGAAGTGAGAGGCATTTTGACATTAGTGATTGGGTCTTTGTTCACTTACATACATACAAATAGATGTCATTTAATCAACAAAAAAAAAGATAACAAGTTGTCCCCTAAGTATTATGGGCCTTATCAGATCTTGAAAAAAATTGATAGTGTGGCCTACAAGTTAGATTTTCCTTAATCCACTGGCATACATCCAATATTTCATGTATCATGCCTAAATAAAATCATTGGACATAGAGTTACCATTCAAAAATAATTACCAGAATTGGATGAGGAAGGTAGAGTTTTTATTGATCTTGAGGTGATCATTTAATGACATAACAAGAAACTACATTCTAGAGAAATTATAGAATACCTGATCAAATGAAAGAATCTGCCATGTGAAGATGCCACTTGGGAGGATGAATAATTTTTGCAGTAACATCTAAAGTTTCTACAACATTGAAGACAACATTTTTTTGAAGGGGAAGGTCTTGTTATGCCCTTAACCATTGGTGTGTCTCAGGATATGTGTGGAAAACTTGTGGTTTACATACCTCTTTTATTTACTTGTAACATTTATTTACGTTCTTAGATAGGTCAGCCTATGGAATAACCATGTCTAAGTAGAATATATATAGGAGGCAGTGTTTAGTTTTTAATAATTATGTTATTAGTACATTATTGTGGAGGTTTCCCCCTTGAAGTGGCCTTGCTATATTATCTAATATTCTATTCTACTATCAGTTATCACTATGTAATCTCTCATATTTTCTTATTTTGTGTAATATAAAGTCATTCTATGTGAACATCTAAGTAATTTCATTACATGGTTGAGGAAGACAGGCAACTTAAGCTCATCCTCCATAACTAAGAACTAGTCTCCAACTAATGCATTAATTTATGTAATAGTTATACATTCTTCATCAACACTCTCATTCTGATGTAGAAAAAGATCAAAAATATTTGAGAATGCCAGGTGATCTATCTTTTGGAAAATTACTTGGGTATTCATTTATTTGAAGGTAGAATGATTCCCAAATTCTAGAATCCTCTCATTGATAGAATTCAAAGAAAATTAGTTGGTTAGAAAGGTCACTTACCCAAGAAGGTAAATTCAAACTTCTTAAGTCTTCAATAAAAAGAATCCTTGTTTATTTTATGTCCATTTTCTAGATGCCTAGTAAGGTGGAAAATAATATTGAACAAATTCAAAAAAAATGTTTTATGGCAAGGCACTGAGGACTACATCAAATACCATTTGTTTCATGGGAATTTTTTTTTATCTCCATAAGAAAAATAGGGGGATAGGTCTCAGAAAGATCAACAATATGAATCGATTGCTTCTTGCTAAAATGGGATGGAAAATTATGAAAGAAGAAAAAGAATGGACTAGAATTATTAGAGACAAATATTTGTAAGGAAATGTGGAAAATTATTTCCTCTAGGAAGAAGGCCATGCTGATGGATTCACTTTTTGGAAAGCCTTTTGTAATAGTAAGTACCTTATGAAAAAAGGCATTAAATGGAAAACTTAGAATGGGGAAAAAATTGACTTCTAGGATGATTCCTAGCTATCTATTTCTCCCCTCTCATCATAAGGGAACCATGCCAATCTCTATTTGACCTTAAAGGAGAGATGGGGTACTAAGGTGAAGGACTAATGGGAAGGTACTAATGGTGTGAAAGCCTATAAGATCCTTTATATTGATAATAAGAATGTAGAGGAATCCAAAATAGTGTAGGACCTTAATTATTCCCTCAGCCAAAATCACATCCCATATTCCCCAAGTAATAATACCTTTATTGGGTGGATGAAGATAGCAGGATGTACTCCATAACATCTGGTCACCTTTCTAAACTTTATCCAGATGATGATTGGGAACACTAGAAGACTCTTTGGATTAAACACCTCACCCCAAAGGTTAATTTCCTCTTATGGCTAGAAACTCAAGACAATATTATCATGGTGGATAATATACCCAAAAGAGGGCTCATACTACCAAGTAGATTACTCCTCTATAGCGTAGTAGAAGATTTAGTTCATCATATTTTCCTATCTTGTTTTTTTAACTCATGTAATCTAGACTGGCTCTTATCCAAATTTTAACTATCTTGGTTCAAAATTACTACCATCTATGACCTCATTACTCAATAGAAGCCACCTTGGTCTCTCCCATCCCTCTATTTCTTTGGTCCTTATCCCCCCTCATTAGTTTTAGGCCATCTAAAAAGCCCATAATGATGGTATTTTTTACAATAAAAAACACCTCCCCAAATCGGCCTTTTAGATTTTCCAAGACATTATTGAAAATTGGAGGGACCCCCGGCCCCCCACTAACAAAAAATTGAGTTACACAATTGAATAGATTATCTTCAGGGAATGGGATGTGGAGAAAAAAAAATTCATCTCTCCATTTATAGCTTCCTTGAGAAAACATGTCAAGCGGAATCCACCACAAGATGATTGTTTAAAGCTTAATTTTGATGGTACTTCAAAGGATAGTCTAATTCCTACAAGTGGTGGAAGAGTTATTAGAAATTCATTTGCGAAGTTGGTCACTATGTAAACTAGCCCCATTGGGATTTAAATGAACCATGTGGCCAAAGCCAAAGTGATGCTCTAGGGTATTTAGATTACTACTCAACTCAAAGTTGGAAGATTAAGTATCGAAGGAGATTATCTTAAAATCCTTAATGAACTCACTAGTATGACCTCCCCTTTCCACACCATTAAATCCCACATTGATGATGCCAAGTGCCTTGTCAAGGATCTCATGAACCCTCCCATCATTTGTACCTATCACAAAGGGAATGGAGTGGCTGATTTATTAGCCAATTATGGAATCAACCTCTCTTTGTATCTATTTAGGATGATAAAAACCATTTCAAAACACATGTCATCAAGGAAATTTAAAATGAATCTATAATATTATAGGGTGTAGTGGTGGCAATCACACATGAAAAAATCACATCCAACTCACAGTGTTTTAAAAATCATGTTAATACATCATAGTATGACATGGGAATTTATTGTTCCAAGTTAGGTGAAAGTATTTTCATCAATACTCTTTGATGCCATAAACCATAAGATTTAATAGGAAAATGTGGACCTCAAGTACATTTTGAACACCCCTCTCATAGGCAAGTATAGAATGGAGGAAATAGAAACAAGATCAAGCCAAATTCATTCTTAGAGGTTTAAGCTAGTAAGAAGGTTTGGTGGAATTTGCATAAGGATGGCCTAATGGAATACATGCAGAGAATCATAAGACATGACACAAGCCTCTCAAAGGATTTCATGGTAGAATGGAATAAAATAAAATGGAGATAAGGGGTATTAAAATCTTTGTTACTAAGAAACTAATCAGTGAGGTAAGTGGAATATCTTGCGAGGGGTCTAAAACTTTTAAAGATCAATCAAATAAAATGGAGCTGACATAGAAGTTCTTTAGGACAAACAAGATTTTAAAAATTAATACAAAGGGCTTACCAAGAATGGACCTACTAAGGTACTAGTCAAAGGTGTGCCTATAAATCATGAAATACCTTGCTTTGAAAGATGAATTTACTCTTTTATTCTCAAACTAGTCTCTACTTCTTAAGAATTTTCAATATTTGAAAATTAGTTTGCTCTACTACTTTTTAAAGTCTCTTGAAAATAAATTCCTTGGTTTTCAAAATATTGAAGTGAACGTTGTCATCCATCAAGGGCTTATTTTTTTTCTTGTCAAACATGGAGAGACCTTGCATGGGAAATATGTCCCACTGAGATGTTCTTATATGGAGGAGTACTCCCTTGAGGAATGCCCAACCATATCATCTCACTGTCTTCCACCTAACCCTTCCCCTATAAGCCCCTATTCTAAGAATGCCATAAGTTAACTCTCTCTTTAGATTATAGTAAACAAATCAAAACCCATTGATTTTAAGGAAGGAAATGTTGTGGAATATTTTTATGAAGAAAAGGATCCCAATTCTAAAGCAATTAGGAAGAACAAAATATAGTTGGAGGGATTTAACAATAAACTTCATGAAGATGGACTTGGTCTAGTCATCTTGATAAAGGATTGAAACTCCATAAATAGGGAAGACACCGAAATGATATAGATCTTTTCACAAAAAATTGAGGATAAGGTTCCTACCTAAAAATAAGATGTTGGGTTGGTAGAGGTCCATACTCCAAAACCCTCATTCAAACTCCCTTTTAAAAAGTCATTAGAGAAGGAGATGCCTTTAAAGAAGTCAAAAATGATTATGTCAAAGGATTTCAAAAAATGATCAAGTAATAGGTTTCAAGAAAAGATAACCAAGAATATATTGATGGAGAACTTGGAGGACAAGGACACCAATAATGAACTCATAGAGGAAACTACCCTCCCTAACTAATTTCTTTCTTTTATTTTTTCTATTTTATCTTTTGCACTTGTAGTAAACTAGTTGTTTTTGCTCTACCATACTATGTTTCTTAGTGCTTAGAAATTAATTTGTTTTAATCTATTTCTATTTAAACTCATGCTACATGTCCTTGTAAAACATGTTAATTTTATCTTATTAAATGAAAAATTAAGCTATGAAAATAAAATTGATTGAATTTTTAGTACAGATTGTGATCCTAACAATTAGATATTAGGTGACATCCCTTCATAAGAATACATG
The DNA here is from genome assembly GCA_037957365.1 of Torreya grandis. Lineage (NCBI taxonomy): Eukaryota > Viridiplantae > Streptophyta > Pinopsida > Cupressales > Taxaceae > Torreya > Torreya grandis. Next base: position 1,635,039 of record JARHVA010004163.1, on the reverse strand, counting down.
TATTTTTATGTTATTAGTGTCATATACATACTAAATCTCCATGGTTTTTATTTTGTATACCTTCCAAGAATCCCAATCTCACTCCCCCAAGTAATTTTTTTGGACCAATCTGAAAGTCTTGAATAAATGAATGTAACATTAGATGATATGGATACGGTTGTGGCTGTCGAAGATGAAGAAATAGGCATTAAAATCCTTCATTTTTAGTAAACATGAAATTACACTTCTAAAGAGAGAGGTGGGCATGACTCACTGCACTAAACTTGAAGTTTTGTGTGCTTATTTGTGGCATGTGAGAAGAAGGTCTCTTAACATACCTAATAATGAAGAGGTGAGGATCATCTTTCTTATGATTTTTCAGTCTCAACTGCAACCTCCTCTTCCAATAGATTTATATGTAAATATAATGGTTTTGACATGTGCAAAGACATCAATCACATATTTGATAAACACCAACCTCTCTTTTCCTACATAATTTATTTTGAATGCAAAAGTGATGGTGAATGAGGAGTTTGTCTGCTCTTTCATAGATTTCAATGAGTTACGTTGACTCTTATTGTAAAAAGAGGAATTTGGGTGGATTTTAATTTCTAACATAACTAGAGTCATTTTAAAGAAATAGATTATTGGTGGGGAAAGGCTATGCAGAAACGGCCTATAATAGACACTACACTATGGACAATGATCTTTTTTATATCTGTTGTTGACAGAAATAGTGGTACAGAGGCAATTACAGTGGCTATTTATTTTCTAGCCCCTGTAATGCAAGAGATTGAAGCAGACATATTGAAGTTGAAGATGAGTAATTGCAATCCTAATACTACTATAATTAATGGTTACCTTATGTTAGTGGATCTAAGAACCACTATAAGTTTGGCAAAATTACCAATTACTTAGAGCCACATTATTTGATGTAATTGAATTCCTGTCACTGGTGGTGAGCTTCAACCATAGGGTCTACACATTCAATTGGCCCTAATTTTGCTACGTTGCCTCCTACTATGATTTAGGACTCCCTGATAGATTAAACCTTGTGGATGTTAGTGATAACTAACAAATTAAAGGACAAACATAAGTGCTAAAGATGGAGGGGCTTAATTGTTGATCGTTGAATTATACGAAAATAGTCCTACAAGATACACTTCTTTAAATTGAAATAGAAGTGGTTGTTGATGGTAAACCTAATTCCATGTCTTTTATACTAGGGCACTTTACAACAAGCAGACAAAAATTAAATTATGTTTGCTGAGGTAAAGCCAATTTAATGACATGAATTCTTAATTGAACCACTATTACAGATTAAATGTTTTTTACCCAAAGATGTTGCCCTCAGACCAAAGAATACCTGGTGCTTATACACAGATCCATATGACTATAGTTATTATGTTTATTTTATGTCTCTAGTGTTTTTAATCTATAAATATTACTATTGTGTTTATTTACTATTTCATAGCCATTTTATTAAGTCATTTATCTAAAACTCTTAAATGTAGTTTTTAGTGTATTACTCAGGGATATGGGAAAGATTTGGGTTTCCTAATGCATTTACACCTTCGAAAATGGTTGGAGGTTCAATAAGAAATCTAATCAATAATAAGAATATCACATTTCCATTTTATATGTTTTGTTATGATAAAATGACTACCAAATTGTATTTTATGATATTTTATGTTTTAATAGAATGATATTTTATACTAGTGAAATAATTAAGTGTAAAAAGTTGGGGGAAAAAAAGAGGCCTACTCGTAGATACATTTTTCCTAAAAATTGTGAAATATAAACTTCTATATATAATTTGATATGACTACACCAAAATTTGATTATGGTGTAAGAACATGAATTGTAGAATTTTTGGTTTAGTTTTGAGAACACCATTTGAAAAAATAATTGGTTAAGTATAATTAAGTCAAACATTTAAAATTTTAATAGGAAATCCTATTTTTTTAATAAAACACAATAGATATATGTTCTTGTGACTCCTCATTTTTTAGCATCATTTAATATTTTTAAAACCAATTGGTGAAGATTTTAGATAAGATCATCTAGTTTGTATACTATATTCTTTATAATTTTTCAATGAATATATTTTTTTATTAAGTTTAAAAGTAAATAGATCCTAAAAATTGATTAAAAAAATAGACAGTTAGATGTGCCACCTTCTAACTACCTCAAAAAAATGAATTCTAGTCTTTTTCTAATGCATGTAGAATCATGCCTAGTTTGTAACCATGTATTGTTTTTGCATTTGAATCAATGAAAAAAAGTTATAAAAAAATATATAGGCATGTATATTTATGATATGTAGTGGCCTAAATATCTATAGTTAGAAATCAACATAGATTGAAACCTTAAATTAGTCTAAACATTACAAATGACATATATATGGAAATATGAGAGCATGCTCATTGTTGTGGTGATAATTTTATGATTTTTCTCATGGAAAATCATAGTGTATTTGGTAATGAAAGTTGAATTTTTTTATTTTCAATCAAAACACTTGGGGCTTGGGAATCCAAGTCATTTTTTACCCAAAAGGATTGGTTTTCTAATTCAAATTGGACATAATGCTTATACATTATAGAATGTGTATGCATTATGTTGTCATAGCATCATGAATATTGGAAATTAAGTTAAATTTGTTTTAAACAAAAACTCATATATTTGGATATGCCATATATATCTTAAATTTACATCACATATCAATCAAAAGATTGGCTTGCTTGTGTTTAAATGAACATCATGTATATAATAAACTATTAATCAAACCTGTCATTTACCATTGTAACTATATTATAAATAAATCTATCTAAGTCAAAGTACATAACATCTATTCTTAGACATTGTAAACAAACTTGATCAAATATAAATAATAAAACTAGATTATATGCATAATTAATTCTTCAGTTGTAATAAATAATAGGGGAGGGGGTTAGAGGAATATCAAGTTTCACACTAATTGAGAAATACTCATCAGGTTTAGATAATGTAGAACAATTCCAAGAAACAAGGTAAAACAAACCTAGAATATCCAAGCCAAACAAATATTTCTCCAAGAACCATACAAGGACTTTTGAAAGACTAGGATCATTAATGAAGGCATGACGCAAAACATGACAAACAACAAATGATAAAAAAATGATTTGACAACTTTGTTTGCCTAGTCTAGTCATCCAAAAGATTCATTAACATTTCTAATTTAGTTTTAAAATCTATGGTAAACTAATCTCCTTCAAAACCCAAATAAGAAAACTAAAATTGTAAATGGATAAGGAATTTGGTCATATTGGGGCTTATGTTTTTAAGCACTGACTACTTACCACATCCCTTTACACATCACAATATTGCAAGCAAAGAACCAAGTATAAATAATGGAAGTGACATTATCTAATGATAATAGAGTGTATTTTATATGAATTTTCATTTTAAAATGAATGTTTCTTTCACTAATAAATGCTTCATGTTTCCTTAAAATCTTGAATCACTACTTTAAATGCTTGAATTTATTTCTTTCACACATTCATTATATATATATATATATATATATATATATATATATATATATATATATATATATATATATAATTCAATGTCCTACATGTTAATATATTTATTGTATTTATAGATTTCTTGAATTCAAATTAGGACTTTATTAGCACACAATCCAACACACAATAAGCAATACAGCCAACAAATAAAGATCACACAATATGAGAGGCCAAAAATAAGGTTCAAAAGGGCCCACCTCCATAATCATAAATGATACACTTCTTGGGCCAAAACCATATAATGTACATTTTAAACAAAATATTATAAATCCAAGGAAACATGAGGGAAGGAAAGAGGAAAGACAGAGATAGTTAGGGATAAAATGACATGAGATATCCAAAACCTAGATAGAAGGCTCTAATAAGAAACTAAGTTGGATAATTTATTGACAAACACACTAGTACCCTCGAATAATGGAATTTAATGAGTAATAAATACAATCATAAAAAATTAAGTGTTTACATTAAAAATAAGGTTGGTTTTAAGGTTGTCCTTCTCAATTATGATAATGTTTTATAAATGTGAGTAGGATAGGCATGGGAAAGTACAAAATGATAAAAGAATAAACATGATGTAGATTGGAGGGAGGAGACTAAATTTAAATCCTTAATTGGCAAGGTGAAGGATAAATGGATGACCAGTGGCTAATAGTACTTTGGGTATGGTGATGAATAGATACATGTGATTAATGACCAAGAGTAATAAAGAGGTTGAAGATGGGACTAAATTCAAAAACCTACCTAGGAATGTGAAGGGTACTTGAATCACTAGTGGTTAATAGTTTTTGGGATATGATGAGGAATGGGATCACATGTGATAAATGACCAATAATAATAAAAAGGATCCAAATGTGAGGTTGGAGATTATTTAGTTAAAACCATGTTTTGGAAGGTGGAAGGCACATAAATGACCAACAACTAATAATGCATGGGTATGGTGAGGAATAAGCCCATGCATATTATGTACTACATTATAACCCATGTGTACATAGAAGGTTCTATGACAATGTAAGAAAATATTTAAACATGGAATGTGGTACTCTTACATATTTTACAAAGAAAGCAGTGGCCTATCAATCATAATATAGGTAAAACCATAGGATTTTACTCAGTTTGTGCTTACACATTTTTTGGAATGAAAATTTGTCATTGTAAATGTATTTTATGAAGATAAGGGATAATGAGAATTAATTAATAGAAACCTACACTAGTATTATTGAGGTATGAATTTGTTTTATTATTTTAGTTCACAAGTGGTCATGAGGATGATATTTAGGCAACTTGTTCTCTATTAATTAATTATTTTCTAAGAAAGTTCTAAATTTTTTTATGATGTAAGAGATTGGTTTAGGTATAACATATTAGTTTTAATTCAACCCTAATTTTATAAGAAATGTAAATATGAAGGTAATTGGGGTCACTCTAAATCCATTTAACCTAACTACAAGTCTAGGACGTGATTTGGGGCTAAATTATACCATATTTCCTGACATATTGACAAAATTAGTCAAGTTTTGGAATTAATGATGCAATTTGGATGAATTTGAACCCTATGAACCTAATTTTACCTATATAATATTTAATTTAGTGGGTCAATCGACCCCTATATCATAACAACATAAATTAAATAGTGCACCAATTCAATTACAAAGGAAATTTGGGTTAATTTGAGCCCTTCAACCTAACTATAAGAAGAAGACATGGTTTGGGGGTAAATTATACTTTATTACATCATGAATTGATCCAATTATTCAATTGGTGTAATTAAGGACATGATTTGGGAAAAATTGAGCCATGTGAACCTACTTTATGGGTCAAATGATTGTATTGGATGCAACATATAACTTAATCAGACCTAATTTTTTATAGATGGAAACATGAAGGTAATTGGAGATGATATGAACCCCTTACACCTAATTAAGAGTATACATTATGATTGTAGGGGCTAAAATACCTATGTTTCCTTGATATATTTACCCAATTAGTCCATTTTTATAATGGTTGATGCAATTTCTATAAAATTAAACCTTATGAACTTAATTTTGACAATATGGAAGTAATTTTGGGGTCAATTAACCCCAATATCATAACAAAATATAGTCTAAAATCCACAATTAAATTTATAAGTACATTGGGGCCAATTCAATCACCTTCAACCTAACTAGACAAGAACAAGAGGTGATTTGGGGCTAAACCAGTTAAATTGATCCAATTAGTCTTTTGGTGTAATTAGAGATGTGATTTGGGCCTAAATTAGTCACGAGTTAATATAATTAGTAAACTAGTGCAATTAAACATGTGATTTGGTCCAAAGTGAGCCCCATGACCCTAAATTATGGCTCAATCAATTGTACATGATGCAACATATGGGTAAGTTGACCCTAGAATAATAATATAACATAGGTTTACATCACATAATATAATCACTAACAATATGATATATGATCACATAACCATACTATAAATAATCTGTACATGTTATTATGACAATAAACATACTATAAACAATGCATACATGTTATATTATAGAGTGTACATGTTATTGTCTTAATAGACAAAGTGTCATTATCCAACTTTTAATTATTACGGTGTTTCAAGAATTATAAACCCACATACATTATTTTCATAATTCTTTGTTTTCCAAGATGAAAAAAATAGAAATCAAATTATTCTTTGAGTCCTTAATTGTCAAGAGGAATCAAATTATTATTTAGGTCCCCACCATCAAAAGGAAATTCAAATTGTTCTTTGTCTAGTCATGGGTGACGGAACTCATTAAAAGAAGAGGAATAATTTAAAGCACAAAACACAAGAGCAATTATAAGAGATGAGAGAAAAAAAAGGTATAAATGCAAGCATTTCACTCAAGACAAGGTAAAAATACTATCCCTAATGATCCAAATATCATACATAATGAAGAAAATTAAAACAATGAATTGAATAATGATGATGAATATTTTCCTATAATTCCAAATTATGTTGTGAGTCCACATTCAAAGTATAATGTTTTTGATTTTATTGATGATCAATATATGCATGGTGATTTACCCATTATCAATGAAGACAATTTCATGGAAACACATGATGATGAAAGTAACAATGAATAAAATGTGATCCCATAAATAAATAATGAAGCTAACGATGAAGTAACTAGTAGTGAACATAACAATTTTGAAACATAAATCACCTATTAGTTGTATAATTTTTTAATTAATTGATAAAATTCCCTAGCTGATTTTGGTGGAACTTCTCTACCACACTTCTATAAAATGTTTAAAAAAAAAAAAAAAAACCTAGTAAACTTTTTAACGTGACTGGCGGCATTGGCTAGACATGCCTAATACCGGTACCACGGGGCGGGGGAAGACTAGAACTTGAGACCAGCAGAGCCGCAATGAAAATACATAGCCAACTAGGCTAGGGCCCCTACCCCACACTCCTATAAAATTTTATTAGTATACAAAAACAAATATCTATTGAAAAACATCATAGTGCATTGAAAATTCAACATTTTGCCTACAACAACAAGAGGTGCGTGTGTGAGCAAACTAGAAAATAAAAAATAGTAGTGGATTGTCAAAATTGAAAAATCATATCCATGAGTATAGTATAAGTGTAATTTTATATGAATTAGTTAGTTTTAGTGAATACAAATATGTGACTTATCAAAAAAAAGATGGTAAAGAATATAAAATGTGTGAGCTTTATTATAAAATAGTTGTACCTATTTCATAATTTATTATCAAATTCGAGGATAAAATTGTTTATGAGTATGCAATGAACACACATAGGGTTAGATTGTTAGATGAATATTTAAATCTAACCAAGGACATATTCTCACTTGGTTGTTTTCTTTTAGTAGTCAACTTTGTTAAGAATGACACATTTAAACCACCAATGGAAGTTCAATCATAGTATTACAAATTAATATAAATTTTCATTTTCATACATATAGCATTCATGCATGCATCTAATAGTATAGAACATGATAAAAAAAACATTAAGGGAGCACCATTTTTATGTCTATTATGACCAATCACATTTTATAGAGTATGTGCAATGTTACTTTGAGAGGTTCTTTGGACTAAAACTAAAAATAACATTGCTTTAAATTACCATTACATTTGGTAAAACAATTACACATCAAAATTAAAGAAAAAAATATGTTTTACTAGTTGATTAGGATGCATGTTATCACTGGAGTAAAACATATTTGGAGTTTTACTAAGGCTGGCCATGGAAAACAAGAGCATAACAGTGCTAGAGCATATATAAAAAGAGGCATTACAAGAGAGGAGTTGAGTTTTAAATATTGTGTTGACTTATGTAATAACCATTATTGAATGGTGTAATGAGAAAATTGGCCATGGTGCTTAGGAAAATTATATTATTCATAGACATTTTTGGTTTATGAAATAACAACACTTGGTAAAGTATGAGGATTATTTGATTTTAATAGGATCAAGTGAGCTCCACTCATTTCATCGCTCAAATGAAAGTTTGTATAATATTCATAGGAAACACTTGGCATGTTTTTATTCTAAATTCATGGACTCTATTTGGAATGAGTGTGAGTCAAAAGATTAGGTGGATGAATAGAGTTGAAAACCTCTATTTCTAGTCGACACATATCAGGTTCCACCAAAATTAGAATTTATAAATATGGCATCATTACATGAATTTGACCATGTATCTAATCTAGTACAAAGAGGTATAATATTAATAGTAATGTTTTATATATTCTCATTATTTATCTTAAAAATGCCATTAAAATTTTATTTTTAATGATATAGGGCATGTTTTTGTAGTTATTATTGATTAATATAAAAAAGAGGGAACATATTAATACTTGTATAAGTGTGTAGAGAAAAAGATAAATTGACTTAATCAATCATAAATGGAGAAAACATTGACTATCCCATTGGGTTTTTGGTTGTCAATAAAGATTGGATTCAATGATATCCTATAAAAAATTCAAATGTATAATTTTTTGAAGACTTTAAAACACATAGAAATATATTGCACTATTAAAATTTGGTTCTTGAAACAAATATTTAGTTGGTCAACTATCATGAGAGACCATTAAATAGGAATCTATGGAAAGTTTGTGAGTCAAACCGAGAAGTTATTATTTTTACTATCAAGCTTAAAGAAGATCTTAGTGGTTTATTGGATTGAAACTCCAAGGTATGTTAACATGTCAAATGCAGATATATTTAATTTTACTAAAATTTATTGATTTCTCATGTAGTGCATATAAACTTCATTTTTAATTAATTACTAACAATTGTTTTATATGTTATTGGTGCCAAATGAGATTCCAAATTCACGTGGTTGACACTGTTAGTAAATAATTTCATATTTTTGAAGCTAAGAAAAGCTTAATATAAGTAATGAGTTTTTACAGAAATGGCATTCATGAGCATATAATGGTTAATAACATGGTCCTAAATATTATCTACCACCCCAAATATGTTGGTAGTCTTAGTTTCAATCCACAAAATAATAGAAGTAGAGTTATCCAACCATCGATTCAACTTTGACAACATTTGTTGTTAGTGTTTCCATGCTTACAAATAGTAGTGAAGACATGTACGAAGATGGATTTATAGAACAAGTTCATGGGCTCACATGCCATTTTACTATCTAGACATGCTCAAAGTGATGTATGCTCACCTAGAGATCCAAGACATATAAATTCTAGTTAGAGGACAAGTGCTTGTCTCTTCATTATAAAAAAGTTATATTTCAAGACCAGTCATTGCAATTTATGCCATGCATTGGTATGGAAGGTTACATTAATGTGATATGGAGTTAAATTAAATGGATTATACATACATGTAAGGGATTTTTCTATTCATACCAAAGACTTACATTTTCCATATGTATGCTTGAAGCTAGGCTAAAAACTATACTTTCTTGTATTTAGATAGTCATTTTTAAGGCTAAAATATGTGGTGGGTCTCTCAACCAGTTATGATTAGAGGAAAATAACATGGTACTATATGTTATCCAAAACCTCAGATGTGTTGGTAAAAACATTTTTATCCATGAAGCACTGAAATTAGAGTTTTCCAACTACCACTTCAACTTTGACAACATTTATTGTAAGTGTTCCCATTCTTCTAAAAATAGAGAAAACACACATCTAGGAGAATTTATAGGTATGATTCATGGTAACATGTGTCATTTTCATGTGTGTGTGTGTGTGTGTGTGTGTGTGTGTGTGTGTGTGTGTGAGAGAGAGAGAGAGAGAGAGAGAGAGAGAGAGAGAGAGAGAGAGAGAGAGAGAGAGAGAGAGAGAGAGAGAGAGAGAGAGAGATATTAAAGTCATGTATTTTCTCATAGAGGTCTTGGAGGTATAAATTCCAGTTAGAGGATAAGTATTTATCTCTTCACTATAAAAATGTTACATTCCAGGACACATCATTGTAACTTGTGAGACAAAATTTTATTTATGGTTTCATAAGTGTGATATGGGGTGAAATTATATATATTTGACATGCAAAAAAGGGTTCTTTAATTATTTTATAGTGACTTATGGTTTCCATTTTATACATGCCTGACGTTAGTCTTAAAAAATACTTTTTTATTGTAATAAGAAGGGCATTTTTTAGGTCATAATGGGTGGTGGGTCTCCCAACCAAGTATGATCTAAGGCCAATAACATGAAAATAGAAGTTATTCACCATCCTATACATGTTGGTAGTTCTAGTTTCAATCTATAAAACACTGGAGGTGGAATTCTCCATCTATAGCTTTAACTTTGACAACATTTGTTGTCAATATTTCCATGTTCGTAAATATTAGTGATACATGTATCCAAGTGGATTTAAAGGTTGAGGTCATGGGATCACATGCCATTTTCCTATCTATTTGTTCTCAAAGTGATTTATTTTCACGTGGAGGTCTTAGAGGTAGAAATTCCATTTGTAGGACAAGCACTTGTATCTTCACTAAAAAAAGTTGCATTTCAGGACCCATCACTTCAAATTATACCATGGATTCATCTTGAATGTTCCATCAATGTGATTTATGATAAAATTATATGGATTTTATATGTGTTCTATTATTCTTTTTATTCATGAAAATGACTTAGGGTTTTAATTTTATGCACACTTGAAGTCAAGATAAAAATTGCATTTTTCTTGTATTAGGAATGGTGTTCTCAAGGCCAGAATGGGTGGTGGGTCTATTAATCAGGCATGATCAGAGGGTAAAAAAGGGTTCATATGTGTTATCCTCCATATAAAAAATGTTTTAATTTAAATTTTAAGCCATAAAATAACTAGAGGTGGATTTATTAACTATTTCTTCAACTTTGATGACATTTTTTTGTCAGTGTTTCCACTCTCTTGAACATTAGTAAAAATATGCATCTATGTGTATTTGGAAATTGAGGTCATGTGAACATGTGTAATTGTCCTATATATACATTATTGAAGTGATTGATTTTCACGTAAAGGTGCCAAAGGTAAAAATTCCAATTTGAGGACAAACACTTATTTATTCACTACAAAAAGTTGCATTTAAATACCCATCACTACAAGTTATGCCATGGATTGGTATTTAAGATTCCCTCAACATTATATACATTGAAAATATAGGTATTTTACTCACACATGAGGGTTATTTCTATTTATTCCAATGAATAATGGTTTCCTTTTTATGTACGCCTTAAGTTAGGCTAAAAAGTGATTTTTTATTATATTGGGAAGGGCGTTCATGAGCCCAGAATGGGTGGTGGGTCTCTCAACTAGGCATGATTAAAGGCTAAGAATGTGGCCCTGGACATTATATTCCATCTCAAATGTGATTTCAGTTCTAGGTTTGAGCCATGAAGCATCATAGGTGGATTTCTCCAACTGGAATTTGAACATTAACTATATTTGTTGGAAGTGTTTACATGCTCCTGAACAATAGTGAAGACATGCATTTATTTGGATTTCAAGGTCAAGATCATGGGAGCATGTGTCATTTTCATATATAAATATCATATAATTTATGTATTTTCAACTAGATGTCCTGGAGTTAACAATTCTTGTTGGATGGCAAACACTTATCTATTCACTTTTTAAAAGTTTCACTTTTAGATCCATCACTACAACTTGTGCCACAAATTGGTCATGAAGGTTGAATCTATTGTGTTCTAGTTTAGAATTATACATATTCAACATGAACTTTATGGTTCTTTATGTTTTTTCGAGTGACTTATGGTTTAAATTTTATGCATGATTAAATTTAGGATAAAAATTATATTTTTATTGTATTGGGAAGTGCATTCTTGAGGATAAAATGGATGGTGGGTCTCTTGACTAGGTATGATTAGGGGATAATAACATGGTAATGGACAATATAAACCATTATAAGTGTCAAATAGTTTTTGGCCTCATTTTAATAAAGAGGAATGACATATAATTGTTGGCCCCATTTCTATTCATTCATTCTTCCTCCAAGGCCCTAAATACTTCATCTCTAGTGGGATTGAAACTCTATTGATGACAAAAAGAGCCACATCTTCAAGTGAATACCATCATAATTTTATCTAGGTGTCTTGGTGCTTAAATTGAGTTGGGTTTGAAAATTGAGGAAATTATTACATGTACAAGATGAACAATGATCAACGTCACTTAAGAGGATTAATATGAAGCTAGTGGAAGCCAAGGTGACTCATTGGGTATGATAACAATGTCCATTTGAGAAGGAAAAAAATAGTATTATCTAATGTTGAATGTAATAATTGATTTGTAATTTAAGACTTTGTCTCTCTTAATTTTTATAATGCCCTTAGCTATCAAAGATCTATATTTGGCTTCTAAATTTGTATCTTTTTACAAAGTTTCCTGCCATCTTATTCTTTCCTAAAGGATGTAGAAAGATGTAAGAGGTCCAAATGAATAAAAAGTGATTACTAATTTTTTAGTACTATAAATGTGTTTGATATTTTAATAGATAGTTAGTGTATAGAATATAGAAATGGGAGGGGAGCTCAAGGAGAGGCTACACCTATTGAGGAATTTTGAAAAAAGGAATGAGAGGTCCAAAAGGAAAGAGGAGTGAGATTACTTAGAAGTAGAGGATATGGAACAGATATAGGATATGAAGGAAAGGATACCCCTAGTAGATATATAGTTATCTCAAATGCATTTATAATGGAAAAAAATTTATAGAAACTTGATTTATTCATGCATTTGTGTGTTTCAAGGTGAGACATTTATTTTAGTCTAGGTGACTATTAGTAAGGGAAATGTAATTATATTAATTGAAATTATTTGTAAAGATAAAAAATAAGATATTTGTCAAAAATAATGAAATAAAATATTCATAATGAGAAGAAAAGACACATGAGGAAGTGGAAAAGTTAATAAAATCAATTTTATACCGAAGATGAAAACATACCAATAGTTTGAAAAGGATATATCATTTTGGTCTCAATCATGGAAATCTAGTTGTCCTTACAATTTTAATTCATGGTTTTCATAATTTATTTATTTATAATCTAAATTTTAATGTGTTTTATTCTTTCCACTAATCTATTGTGAATAATCCCCTCCCCAATCATCAAGCTAATTGTAACTAGCCTCCTACTACAAACAATGTCAAAAGTTCAGTAGATCCTAATATGAATGATGAGAATGTTTTTAATATGAATAAGGTAAGGTTATTATTTTCATATATTGATCATTATCAAAATTATAAATATAATAGTTTCCTTCAATTCCACATTATTCAATCCATTTCATCTCAAAAAATTAGGACATGTAAAATAATTCAACAAAATCATAATTGTCAAATATAATGATACAATTATACAATGTTGGAGATTTATTAATGATGATATGGAGGTGTCCAGGTGAATGGATGAAGTGTCTTGATAGTCTAAAATTCATTGACAAAGTGTTCAATGTGCTTTACATAATATGCTTAAAGTAGGCTTGGTTGATCTTCAATTTTGGCATGATTAGGGATGGGTCTAAAGTATTGAGCATGTGTGAGGGCTCCTATCAGAGGTCAAGGATTATTTGAGAGATTATGAAATTTAATGGTATTCATCTAGTTTTTAATTTTTTTCATCTTGTCATAGTTGGTTCTATGATAGAAAACTTTGAGTAGGTAGTTTTCTTACATCATCATTGCTATGTATAGATGAGTCAGTGGGAGTTGGTAATATGTGTATGATCAAATTAGTCCCAAGTTACTATGTTCCATGTTTCAATTCATGTGGGTGAGTGTATAAAAATATATAACTATGCAAAGTTGGCTTCTCATCCCGATTTCAATGTTTTCCCATACTTTGCCAATTTTATAAGGGAGATCTAATGGTGCACATTTAATCACATCACTAATCAATGGTGTGAAATGAATCTAAGATTAATGTGTAAGTTTAAGAAGATATGAGTAAGAAGTTTTATGTCATTATATTTCACATATGTGAAGGTTCTAGGATCATATTGATATATGGATGGATTCCCCTATGAAAGAAGATCATATGGTTCAAATTTTAGATCATGAGATTGAGCATGGAAAAAGTTATTAAGGTGAAAAATTGGTTTCTCAGATAAATTTTACTATGTTAATATAGTTATGAAATATTTAAAAGGGAGATATAATGATACAAATTTAATCACATGATAGATCTATGGCATGAAATTAACCTATCAGATAGAGGTCCACATTGAGCAGATGTTCATACATGTAAAACTATGATGCATATTGAGTCAAAGATGTCAAAATGTTTGATTTTTAAGAAAGTTAAAGTTTAAGGTACTCTCAAAGACATATATGGGGCACATATATTATAAATTTTCAAGCAATAAGATGATTCCAATTGTTTGATGTTTAACAGTGAGCAAAGTTAAATACCAAAGAACATTGATGATGCATAGTTGGTCTAAATTGCTAGGGAACATGAGATGAGGTTTAAATGATAGATGTTTAACATAGTTAAAGTTTGAAAGAGATTGATGATGCACATTTGGTCAAAATATGTGAGAGAATAAGATGTGCTCTAAGTGACCAAGGTTTAACTATGATCCTTTGGATTTAAATATTAGAATTTAACAAAAGAAGGACTAGTGCTTCGTTTTTAAGCCATGACTTTAGATATATGCATAATTTGATGTTACATTAAAAATGAAAGTTGTATATGAAATCAAGGTTCATATATAAATATTTTTTTTAAGTTATAAATGTTTGTATAATCAAAGTTATTAATCTCTAAAGTTTATTGTGTGTTCATCCATGCTCTGCAAGTAACCCAAGAAGGGTAATAGAGTTGTTCTTGATGGTGTTTAGATGTTTCGATATGATCTAACTATAATAGAGTGTTTTAGACTCTATGAGGACAATTTATGTGTATTATGAAGGTTTTATCAATCATATTTAGTATGATGAAAGGCTTAGAAGGTGACTATGTGTTCTTTCATGGTGGTTGTGTGCACAAAATGCCGTTTGAGTGAATTGAACTTTAGTAGAAGGGTGTTATGATGGTTTTTGTCACTTAAGGAAGACCTATAGATTTTGTGGCATGGTTCCATGTATTTATAAGTGTTCCTATGTTCTTAGTTTTCTTGAATAAATGTCAAAGAGGTGAATGGGTCTTCATAAGACCTAAAAGGTGACTTAGGCCTATTTGAAAGAGGGTTGTGCTTAAAAAGGACCAATGTTAGATGCCTTAAGGGTGAATGTATGTGTTGTGGAAAACAATGAATGTTTTGATAATGATAATAATAATAATAATAATAATAATAATAATAATAATAATAATAATAATAATAATAATAATAATAATAATAATAATAATAATAATAATATATAAAAGGTGAAACTAAATGTGATGGTTTATAGGGGCTTGTTGAATAGATGCAAGAGACATGTGAGAAGGTGTGTGTGTAGAGTTGAGTAGTTGTGTGAGTGAGGATTCAAGGAAAGTATAATTTTTTTGAAAGAGAAGGTACAAGTAAATGAGGACCATCATAGAGAAAAGTGGATGAGTCATGTTGATATGATCAAACTATTGTAGGAGGATACACATGTCATTAGACCTAATGAGCTTAGAAGAGGTAGTTTGAGCAAGTTAGCCCTAAAGGCAGCTTGAGAGAGATTGGAGGTGAAGAGTGTAGATTGAGGTGATCATCATCAGTTAAAGAGTAGAAATATCTATTCAAGGTGATATAATTAGGTAGATGAGTGTGTGCTTGGTTTCCTAGGGGGTTGGTTCCTCCTTAAAAGGTAAATCTTGCTAAAGGTCCGAATGTAGTGGGTGCTCAACTAGACAAGAGAAGTATCCCCTTGTGGGATTGGTGTGTCACTAAACTAAGGGATGGATGTTACTTTATTATTAGCTTTTGGTCTAAATGTTTGATATTTTTTTATAAGATTGTAGTCCATCTTGTAGGTTTTAGTGGGTTTATCCCCCAAGAGGGTTTCCCACATATATGATGTGTTCATATGATGTATGAACTTATATATGATATATATGCTTTTATGTTTATGTTTTTTTATCATGATTGATGTATGATGAATTTTTAAGAGTTGGGAATTTAATTAGATTATATTCAATCATTAATTCACCCCCCCTAAGTGATTTTACATCCATCAATTGGTATTAGATCAGGTCCTTTGATAAAGGCTTGACAACTTAAAGGAGATCCAAGGTATAATATGGGTATACATCAAATGCAAGGAATATTTTCCAATAAGCAAGAACCAATGTTCAATGGATCTAATTATGATTTTTCGATTTTTAGGATGAGGACCTACATCATGTCCCTAGGATTGAATGCTTGGAAATTTGTTATGGATGGCTATTCTAGACCTACTATTCCTCCATCTAGTACTATAGATAAGATGTTGTTTGAGAATTATTTTAAAGAAATGAATGTTATAACTTGTGGTCTTTTAGAGATTTAATACACCAAGGTAATCCATTTCATATCTACCAAGGAAATGTGGGATAAATTGAAAACTATTTATGAAGGGTATTCAAAAGTTAAGTTATCAAAGTTGAAAACTCACCAAAGATTATTTGAGAGTCTTAAAATGAAGGGAGAAGATTTTTTGAAATTCTTTATGTAGAGAGTTGATGATATTTTGAACATCATCAGAGGTCTTGAAGAGATACGTGAACAAGAAAATATAGTTCAAAAGGTATTAAGGTCTCTGTCTCTATCTCTCTCTCTTTCTCAAGTTTTATTCTAAAGTATTTATAGTAGAATAATGTCATGATATTACTAAGTTAAAGATGGATGAATTTCATGGCATCCTTAATTTTTATGAGATGAGAGTAAATGATGATATATCACCAAAGAAGGAAGCAACATTCAAGATAGAAATGAAGTTAAAGAAGAAGTTCCAATGTAAGAAACTCAAGGAGGATGACACATCTGATATTGATGAATATGAACTAATTGCTTTGTTTATAAGGAAATTGAAAACATGATCAGGTAAGTATAAGGGTAAACTACCCTTCAAATGCTTCAATTGTGGATAAGTAGGACATTTTGCTTACAAATTCATTCATAAGCATAAGAAGAATGATGATGAATATCATGGTCAAGATCATGATGATGAAAAGAGATCACTCAAATATTATAAAATCAATAAGGGATTCAGAAGGTTTGACAATAAGAAGAAGCACTCCAAGGATAAAAAGAGTCTCTATAGTAAAGAAGATTGCAATTCATCAAATGAGAGTGAATATAGTGACTTAGTGTATAATCATGAAAATGATGGTACCATTGAATATAAATCCCTCTTCATGGTTGGGGAAAGAATTTAATCATATCAAAAAGAGTCTAATTGGAGTGATTCAGATGATGATAAAGATGAGGTGGATTGTGAGAATGAAATAATGAATGGTCTTGAAGAACTGAAGATTGCGAAAAAGATTAACAAGAAGATGAAGTCTCAAATCAAGGACTATGAGGATCAATTTATTGTGTATAAAGCAAGAATGAATTAATACACCAAATAATATTAATATATAGTAAAAAATCTCATTTGTCAATTGGAAATCTTATCTACAACTATTAAGAGAGAGGTCACATTGCTAGATTCTACAAGCAAAGGCCTATAAGACATAATAAGTATAATTAGG
The DNA here is from genome assembly GCA_037957365.1 of Torreya grandis. NCBI lineage: Eukaryota > Viridiplantae > Streptophyta > Pinopsida > Cupressales > Taxaceae > Torreya > Torreya grandis. Next base: position 1,617,396 of record JARHVA010004163.1, on the reverse strand, counting down.
CTCCTAGAATGCAATCAAGAAGGCAAGTTAACTTATTAAAACTAAAGGTGGTAAGTGTGAGTCATGATAAGTCTTCAAGTATAAGTAATATATTCAATATGATGGAGAATGCTACATAAATTAGAGAGTGCCAAGTTCTCTCATTGTTTGTTCATGTTGTAAATGATGTGACCAAGCTCAAGGAGAAGACCAAAGTTTTGGTTGAGGCTAGTTCTAAGGTGTGTATGGATTCAAGTGAACATCTTAGTGTTTCTAAATAAATTTCATGCAAATAACATCAGTTATTAATACCTAGTGATGAGGTTCCAAACTACAAAGAATATTATTCAACTAAAAAGGTATTTCATGAATCTATGTTATACCCAAGTGTTATCAATATAGTATTAGAAGAGAAAGATAATTTTTTAGTGGATGAGAAAGTTATTTCTAAAAATCCTATAAATAAGAAGAATAAGAATTATCAGTATCAGATAACTATGGAGGAGAAGGAATATGAGGAGTTGTGGGTAACTCCTAGTTTCACATTGTTCTAATGAACCATGTGAAGTAGGGTGTCTCTACCTATGATTCCTAGGAGACATTTTTCTTTTGGAGAAACAAATATGTGTGCTCAAGGTGTATCCAAGGACTTTGGTCCTAAAGTTAGAGCAGTCTACAAGGTTAGATTGAAGGTTTCTTAGTGGCAAAGGAGGATTTGAGAGTTTGCTTAGAAAGGTTTGTTGACCTTATTCTAGAATGCTCTATGAGGTTTTATGGTCTGAAGGTATATGGAAGTCAAATTATATATTTTTTAGTGCTCTTAGTTTTCTTAGTTTTGGCTTAAAGGAAAAAAGGCCTAAAATGGGTTATAGGATGTATGGGTTCCCAAAAGTATGGAGGCTTAAATCTTGGTCCAAAAATGTGTGATGGATGTCTTCAGGTGTGCAATAAGTTTTAGAGATAGGCGTTGAATAGAAGGAGGTTTATTAAATATGTTTATTTTAAGATTCTAGTGTTTTGGGATTTGGTAGAAAAGTGGTTTACCTTATGAATTGAGTTCTATGGCTTCTTCATATGTTGAATGGACAAATAAGGGTAATAGAGTTTTTATTGATGGTATTTCAATGTTTTGAGATAATATAACTATCAAAGAGTGTTTTAGACTCTATGTGGACCATCTATGTTAATTATGAAGGTTTTATCAATCATATTCAGTATGACCAAAGGCTTAAAATGTGACTGTGTTCAATTATGGTGGCTGTGTGCACAAAATGTTGTTTGAGCGAATTGAGCTTTAACAGAAGGGTGATAAGATGGTTTTTATTATTTAAAAAGGACTTATAGATTATGTGGCATGGTTCCATGTATTTGAAAGTGTTTTTGTGTCCTTAGTTTGTCTAAATAAATGTCAAATAGGTGAATGGTTCTTCATAGGACCTAAAAGGTGACTAAGGCCTATTTGAAAGAGAGTTATTCTTAAAGGTGACTGATGTTAGATGATTTAAGGGTGAAGGCATGTGTTGTGGCCAATAAGGAAGTTTTTGATCATAATAATTATGAATACTCTATAAAAGGTGAAACCAAATGTGATGGTTTCTATAAGTTTGTTGAATAGATGTGAGAGAGTTATGAAAATATGTGTGTGTAGAGTTGAGAAGTGTGAACAAGGATTCAAGTGAAGTAGGGAACCTTTGAAAGATAAGGTACATGTTAGTTAGAAACATCATAGAGAAAAGTGGATCAATAATGTTGATCTAATCAAGCTATTATAGGAGGACACAAGTCATTTGACCTAATGAGCTTAGAAGAGGAAGTTTGATCCAGTTTGCCCTAGAGGCAGCTTGAGAGAGATTGGAGGTGAAGAGTGTTGACATAGGTGATCATCATCAATTGAAGAGTAGCATCAAGTGTTTAAGGTGATTTATTCAGGTAGCTGAGTGGGTGCTTAGTTGCCCAGGGGGTTAGTTCCTCCTTGTAAGGTAAAGCTTGATAAAGTTATAGTTGTATTGAGTGCTCAACTAGATAGGGGTAGCATATCATTGTGGGATTGGTGTCTCAGTAAACTAAGAGATGGGTGTTCCTTGATTAGTAGGTGTTGGTCTAAATGTTGGATCTTGTTTTATAAGACTATAATCTATCTTGTAGGGTTCAGTGAATTTTATGCCCCAAGAGGGTTTCCCACATATATGATGTATGTACTTTCATGTTTATGTTTCTTGATAAATATTGATGTATGCTAATTTTTTAAGAGTTGGGAATTGAATTGGATTATCTTGCATAATTGATTCACCCCACACCCTTTGTGATTGTACCTCCATCAGATAATGCATTACATAATATAGATATAATCTATACTTATATTTAAACCAAGATATCTCACTCAAAAATCCCAAAACCTTATATCATTGGTATTTCTTCCTCTCAAACATGAGAAATAACCAATGATTCAACCATGTCCTATAGGATAACACAATTTTAGATATAATTGATGAACCCATATTAACCAAATCTAAAACAGACACACTTTAACAACATCAATTTAAATTCACTTCTGTTATACCCTCAGGATTTAATGCAACATTATGCACCTTTATCAGATAATATTCTAATGGGATATTAAAAATGGGATCCTATAGCCAAACTTTCACATCTCCCATCTCAAATCCCTTTATTAAAACTCATGAGAACATTTCCTCATCATCATAGTCATATAATGTAACTCTTAGTTTAAAATAAACATCCCTCATCCCCCACCTATGGGGAAAGAAGCTAATTTGTAAGGACCCAAAGATATCATCCTTCAGTAATGTGAATAAATGTCAATCCATGTTGATGAGATAGTAGACACTTCTCTTTCACTAAAATTCAATGTCTCTTCCATGATTAACAATGATATATTTCTTTGTGCAGATGATCCTCCACTATTTATTAGTGTCTAAATAGGATATATCCAAGTTAATCATGCATTAATTAATGAATATTTAGGCACTTATTTTGCTTCTCTTGATTTTATTAAAACACTTGGATATTCTGAATATAATCTCAAATCTACTTGAAGTACATGTCAAGGATATTATAAAAGATAAATGCCTCCCTTAGGGTGTGTTTGGATTCCTATCATAGTTCCCCTTATCATGGTATGTGTCAAAGTCATGATATTTAACTTCCCACTTTATTAAAACATTTCATTCATTCAACCTTAAACACACTGCATGAGAACAATAAATAGACCTATCAACATGACAATGTGTTAAGTTTCCTTATAATAGTGTTATATATAAAATTTAGGAGATAATCTTCCTTAGAATTTTTAATAATTACAATAATGAGGTGTTTTTTAAATACCTATCTTTGAACCTTTGCCTAGAACCCCATTTCATGAATCACATTGGTTTAATTACCCCATCAAATCTAATAGAGGTTATAACGGTCATCCTAAATTAATAGGAAATGTAACACATAAATTATTAGATTCAGACAATGATGAACCAAATGAGATCAATTTGAAAATCAAAATTTTTGATTTCTCTCCTAACAATATCGCTCAACTACCTCCTTTTATATGAAATCAGTCTCCTAAAAAAAATTAGAATAAATTCTGGTCACTCTTAACAAAAATAAAACACTCCATTTATCATCCCTCTTCAACCAATAAATTCATTGATGCATGTTTTTTTGACCTTCATACTTTGGATTATAATGATGTATATTTTTTAGACAATCACTTTTTATTTGGGTTTACTTAAGCTAAAAATGTAGAGATACTTAGGGGTGAAATCATAATATTGTGCCCCACCTTTTGGCTTAAATATTCCACATACACTTTCATATTCTCCTCAAAATATATTGAGTTTGGGTTATTTAAATTAATCAACAAATATGTTATATATTTTATATACAAATATGTAGTGAATATAAATTTTTCCAAATTTTCTAAAATCATTAAGTATTTTTTAGGATTTATTTTTTCATTTTTTCCTTTCCGGATAGTGGGGTAAAATATAATGCTTATACCCTTAGATATAAATATTATATACAAGTTCCTCTTAGTTTTATTTATGTAGTTCTTTCTCCTTCTATTGTTCTTGATATTAGTTATTTTTATGTTTATAGGTTTGAGATGGAAAGCACAAACACTATTCCTTGAGTTATTATTGAGTCTATTTGGAGTATGCTTATTGACCATTCTTTGATAGGACCTTACTAGTTCACTAGATACCATGACCCTCACAACTTCCCTCTTTTAGAGATGTTGGATACACTATGCTATCCTGTTGTGATCTCATCTCATGATGCATCCAAGGATATTCATGATCCTATTCTAACTTCTCCTCCTATTAGTGATGGTATACTACCTTTTCCTAAGCTTGACCCTTAATCGACATGATGGGTAGATGAGCCATATTATGATATTCATATGCTAGTCACTAGGCTAAGGATTATCATGCACATTAACAATAATAAGCATTTGGTTATATTTATACTCTAGATAGTTGACCTTTAAATTATGTTCCTAGATGTACTTGTTGCTTTCATGGTACATGTAATCATTATTTTACTCATTTATAATAGCATTGGAAGTACTTTGTTATATTTTATCCAGATCTAAGGCATAATCTAAAAATAAGAGCCTAACACCTCATAAGATACTTATATAATACATCCATAAATATGGAGAGCTTTATTATTTTTAGCTTTAATGTACTACACACCATATAGATCAGTGTTGAGTTTTATTACAACACTTTCTTGATTTTCCATAGCATACACCTTCATCATCTCAACTACATTTTCCACAATGTTTGAGGACAAAGGCTCAGCCTAATCCACAAACCATATTTACCAATAGATAAGAGGATGTTCATCATAGTTTGAAATTGATTCCTTGCATTCAATATGATTCATAATAACTACCCT